>JAWZYU010000360.1:0-166314 GCA_038380435.1 Ryuthela nishihirai | reverse complement strand
TATTAAGTGATAAACATATTTTCCTAATTCACATAATTATAAAGTTTCAAAGAACAAAGCTACCGTTTTATTTATTAAATTATTTTGATAGAGTGAAATCCAGATTGAAAGTTGCTTGGGAGCTCAGATTACTGCAAATTCGCGCAAGAATTATGGCTAAAATTTCAAACGTGGTCAGGATTGCCAGCAATGTCAGCGGACACTATATTATTCCATCATCCGATGGCAGTCAGCAAACAAAAAAAATATGTTATGGATATCTGCCTGACCGAGATTAAACACCAACTCTGGAGGGCCAGGCAAAGGAAATTTTGGAGAAGCACAACAGAGACCACAGAAAAATTGCTATGGAAAACAAAATGTGAAATTCGCGATCGATTGCAGCTGGATAAGAAGAGATTAACAGCAAAGCATGCCATGTACTTGTGGCGACCATGGGATAAATTTGTTGGAGTGACTAAGGAAGGAATCTTATTTGTAAAATTTTAGTAATTATGTGGCAATTCCTTAATCATCATTAGATTCAATTCATTGTTCAAATCAAAAGTTTAATTCTTAACAGGTTATTTTAAAATTATTGAAACTTATTTTTAACATTTAATGAAAGACTGTTTTTTAATCACTACTACCATTAAGGTAAATACTAAAGTAAAATCGAATAAATAATCCTTAAATATATTTTTCCGAACTATTGCTAAAATTTAACTGTTCAGATACTAATTATTTCAATACAATGTTATATAAAACTAAAATCAGATATAAATGTGTAAATATTCAATGTTAGAATATATTAACCAAGTTGCAATTGTACTTTGTATTTGAATGTATGCAGTGTTTCATTTCCAGCCTTCAGTTCTTTCCCTTCTCCCTTTCTCTTCAAACCCCCCCCCCCCCCTGCCAATTCCTAATCTTTTAAGCTATGGTCAGCACTTACAAGCAGAAGGTCAAATCTCGCCATAGAAAGCCACGTAACCGTAACCTTCAGCCGGACCCATCCTTAGGCTCAGCATTCCTGGGCGAGGCAGGCTGTCAACTGACCTTAGGATATCACCTTTGGCACGCAGAGCCGAGACGAGCGCTGTTGCTGCTACTGACTCCCCCTTCTCACCTTGTCTTTTCCCTTTTCTTTTTTATCCTTCCTCCTTTCTTTCTTCCACTTTCTTTGACTCTGATTCCTTCCTCACACAGGAAATAAATCCTTTTCCTTCAATTTAACTATCATCCGATATCTCATGCTCATCTTTTTATGGATCTCCGAAATCACCCTACAATTATTTTTCAAGAATATCTGTGGTCATAAGACCCAGTGTGACTTGAACTGAACGGGGTCCTTGTCCGGGTTTTCGGGAAGGGAAAGGGGGGGGGGGGGGGGGGCAAGAGCCTTTTTTATTTTATGCGGCCGAAACTTAATTTCCTGCGCAATGGCAGGAACCCGGATTTGGACCCCTCTCCCCTCAAGGGTGTTAAATGTTTTAAGTTTTTTCTTTGGTTATGGCGAAAGGTTTGTATTTATCTTTCTCTTGACGCCCCACACACATCTCAATTGTGCATGCTAGGAAGGGGAAAGGACGCCGTCTAATAAGACTTGGGAATATTTCCTAGCAAGCACATCCCATCCCAAACGCGTGTGGGGCAGTGAATGCTGTGTGAAAGAGTGAAAGTTGTTTGAAAGATGTGTGTTTTTGAGGGACAGCTGGCAGAGAACATTATGTTTTGCTGAGGCTGTCTCGCTGATCACATTAAATTAGTTTAACCTTATGCCCGACAGCTGAGTGTCTGAATCTTAGTTCGACGGCACAAGGGATTAAGAAAAACTCAAGTGAAACTGATTTTAGATATAATTTGCTTTCGAGAGTTTTTCCTAATTACAAAGGAGGGGCTCTAATTAATAGAGGCAAAACCAAAATTATGGCTTTGGGGCAAGTGGGGTCCTTCAGTGTGGAATCACGTCAAATCCGCCTCAGAGCCCTTAAGACTCCTAGGTGTGCATATCAATTGGGAGGGATGCGATAAAAGCACATGGAAATTGGCTATAGCGAAAGCGGAGAAAACATGCGAACTTTGGGGGGATAGAGACCTTTCGATCTCTAAAAGGGCGGAAATTTTTAACGCGTTGATAATCCCAATTTTCACTTTTCTTGGAACTGTGTATACCTCCCCCCCCCCCCCCCCCCTTCTACGGTATACACGAAAATCACAAGAATCGCTGCTGGGTTTATCTGGGCATCCCAACCGAGTCTCTTAATAGAGGAATCCTCTATCAGCCGGTCGGGGTCGGCGGGCTCGATCTAAAGTATGTTAAAACTTGGATTCGTACCCTACAGTATGTTGACGTTATTCAAACGCTGAATATCCCATCCCACCCTGCGAGTGCATTTCTCTCATATTTTCTCGGCCCAGCCGCACGGAAATATGCTGAGAAATGTGCTTATAAGGGCCCGAAATGTAATACTGTAAATAGGAATTATGCATTTTTGTCGGACGTCAATACCACATTAAAAACTAAATATGTGTTAAATCATGATAAAAAATGCGACAAGAAATTAGTGTACTCTGCTTTGCTTCCGGTGGAAATACCGCAAATTGTGAACAAAAGACCGGATATTGAATGGAAAATTGCTTGGTCGAACTTGCAAATCAAACACGTGGAGGCCCATAAACAAGATTTCCTTTGGAAACGCTCACGACATCCTTTTCACACGAGATAAGGCGTGGGCAAGGGGAACGTCAAGATCTGACAAATGTGCCTTTTGCGCGTGTATCGAAACCACGAAACATTTATTCTATGACTGCAAATTCGCGCAAGAATTATGGCTAAAATTTCAAACGTGGTCAGGATTGCCAGCAATGTCAGCGGACACTGTATTATTCCATCATCCGCTGGCAATCAGCAAACAAAAAAAATATGTTATGGATATCTGCCTGACCGAGATTAAACACCAACTCTGGAGGGCCAGGCAAAGAAATTTTTGGAAAAGCAAAACAGAGACCACAGAAAAATTGCTATGGAAAACAAAATGTGAACTTCGCGATCGGTTGCAACTGGATAAGAAGAGATTAACAGCAAAGCATGCCATGTACTTGTGGCGACCATGGGCTAAATTTGTTGGAGTGACTAAGGAGGGAATCTTATTTGTAAAATTTTAGTAATTATTTGGCAATTCCCTAATCATCATTAGATTCAATTCATTGTTCAAATCAAAAGTTTAATTCTTAACAGGTTATTTTAAAATTATTGAAACTTATTTTTAACATTTAATGAAAGAATGTTTTTTTTAATCAATACTACCATTAAGGTAAATACTAAAGTAAATTCGAATAAATAATCCTTAAATGTATTTTTCCGAACTATTGCTAATATTTAACTGTTCATATACTAGTTATTTCAATACAATGTTATATAAAACTAAAATTAGATATAAATGTGTAAATATTAATGTTAGAGTATATTAACCTAGTTGCAGTTGTACTTTGTATTTGAATGTATGCAGTGTTTCTTTTCCAGCCTTCAGTTCTTCTTTCCCTTCTCCCTTTCTCTTCAACCCCCCCCCCCCCGCTCCCAATTCCTAGTCTTTTATGCTATAGTCAGCACTTACAAGCAGAAGGTCAAATCTCGGCATTGAAAGCCACGTTACCGTAATCTTCAGCCGAACCCACTCTTAGGCTCAGCATTCCTGGGCGAGGCAGGCTGCCAACTGACCTTAAGATATCACCTTTGGCACGCAGAGCCGAGACGAGAGCTGTTGCTGCTACTGACTCCCCCTTCTCCCCTTCTCCCCTCGTCTTTTCCTTTTTTTTCCCCTCCTTTCTTTCTTCCACTTTCTTTGACTCTGATTCCTTCCTCACACAAGAAATAAATCCCTTTCCTTTAATTTATTTATCATCCGATGTATCATGCTCATCTCTTTTTATGGATCTCCGAGATCACCCTACAATTATTTTTCGAGAATAACTGTGGTCACAAGACCCAGTATGACTTGAATTGAACGGGGTCCTTGTCCGGGTTTTCGTGAAGGGAAAGGGGGGCGGGAGCCCCCTTTTTTTTTATGCGGCCGAAACTTTATTTCCTGTGCTTGGAAATTAAAATCTGAGAACCCACTATTTATCTAAAAAATAGCGAGAATTCTGTGTTTCCATGATAAGTACTAACTGCGCGCAATAGCAGGAACCCGGATTTGAATCCCTCTTAAGTGTGCTAAATGTTTTATGTTTTTCCTTTGGTTATAGCGAAAGGTTTGTATTTATGTTTCTCTTGAAGCCCCACACGCATCTCAATTATGCATGCTAGGAAGGGGGGAAGGACGCCGTCTAATAAGACTTGGGAATATTTCCTAGCAAGCACATCCCATCCCAAACGCGTGTGGGGCAGTGAATGCTGTGTGAAAGAGTGAAAGTTGTTTGAAAGATGTGTGTTTTTGAGGGACAGCTGGCAGAGAACATTTTGTTTTGCTGAGGCTGTCTCGCTGATCACATTAAATTAGTTTATCCTTATGCCCGACAGCTGAGTGTCTGAATCTTAGTTCGACGGCGCAAGGGATTAAGAAAAACTCAAGTGAAACTGATTTTAGATATAATTTGCTTTCGAGAGTTTTTCCTAATTACAAAGGAGGAGTGACGTCTCGGTTAGAGGATGACATCACAGAAAAGGAGATACGGACTGCTGTAAAACAGCAACAAGAGTCCAGGCGAAGACGGCTTTGTAGCAGAGTTCTACAAAAAATTCGTGGACCTGCTATGGAAGCCACTAAGCGATTTCTACAACAACTTGCTGACAAACGAAGTAGAAATTACAGGAATGGAAAATGCTATTGTAACTTTGTTGAAAAAGTCGCCAAATGGTCACAACCTAACGAATTGGCGTCCGATTTCTTTGCTAAACTGTGATTACAAAATCTTGGCCAAAATCGTAACCAACCGTTTTGGAAAAATTCTGTGTGAAATCATTGGCGATTGCCAAGCTTGCAGTGTCCCTGACAGGCAGATTCAACACAACATTCGGCTTATTCGAGATTGCTTCGAATTTAATTTTTCAAAAAAAAAAACGAAATTCAGTTTTCTGGCAATTGACCAAAACAAAGCTTTTGATCGGGTTTCGCATGACTTCATGCGAAAACTATTGAAAGCTCACAACTTTGGCCCTAGAATTTGCAATTTATTTAATAATATGTATAAAAATGTAACAAGCCAAGTTTTGGTTAACGGGCACCTTACACAACGATTCTCCGTTGCGAGGGGTGTTCGACAAGGCTGTCCGTTTTCCCCTCTGCTATTTGTACTCTCTCTGGAGACATTGCTTAGGAAAATCCAAGCGGACCCAAAATTTAAAGGTGTCATAGTACCTGGACATCGTACGCAGCTGAAATACGTTGCGTACGCCGATGATGTCACGTTTACCTTTTCGCATGAAGCTTCAATAACTAATTTTTAAGATTTTTTTAAAAATACTCAGATTGCAGTGGGGCTCTAATTAATAGAGACAAAACCAAAATTATGGCTTGGGGCAAGTAGGGTCCTTCGGTGTGGAATCACGTCAAATCCGCCTCAGAGCCCTTAAGACTCCTAGGTGTGCATATCAATTGGGAGGGATGCGATAAAAGCACATGGAAATTGGCCATAGCGAAAGCGGAGAAAACATGCGAACTTTGGGGGGATAGAGACCTTTCGATCTCTAAAAGGGCGGAAATTTTTAACGCGTTGATAATCCCAATTTTCACTTTTCTTGGAACTGTGTATACCTCCCCCCCCCCCCCCCCCCTTCTACGGTATACACGAAAATCACAAGAATCGCTGCTGGGTTTATCTGGGCATCCCAACACGAGTCTCTTAATAGAGGAATCCTCTATCAGCCGGTCGGGGTCGGCGGGCTCGATCTAAAGCATGTTAAAACTTGGATTCGTACCCTACAGTATGTTGACGTTATTCAAACGCTGAATATCCCATCCCACCCTGCGAGTGCATTTCTCTCATATTTTCTCGGCCCAGCCGCACGGAAATATGCTGAGAAATGTGCTTATAAGGGCCCGAAATGTAATACTGTAAATAGGAATTATGTATTTTTGTCGGACGTCAATACCACATTAGAAACTAAATATGTGTTAAATCATGATAAAAAATGCGACAAGAAATTAGTGTACTCTGCTTTGCTTCCGGTGGAAATACCGCAAATTGTGAACGAAAGACCGGATATTGAATGGAAAATTGCTTGGTCGAACTTGCAAATCAAACACGTGGAGGCCCATAAACAAGATTTCCTTTGGAAACGCTCACGACATCCTTTTCACATGAGATAAGGCGTGGGCAAGGGGAACGTCAAGATCTGACAAATGTGCCTTTTGCGCGTGTATCGAAACCACGAAACATTTATTCTATGACTGCAAATTCGCGCAAGAATTATGGCTAAAATTTCAAACGTGGTCAGGATTGCCAGCAATGTCAGCGGACACTGTATTATTCCATCATCCGCTGGCAATCAGCAAACAAAAAAAATATGTTATGGATATCTGCCTGACCGAGATTAAACACCAACTCTGGAGGGCCAGGCAAAGAAATTTTTGGAAAAGCAAAACAGAGACCACAGAAAAATTGCTATGGAAAACAAAATGTGAACTTCGCGATCGGTTGCAGCTGGATAAGAAGAGATTAACAGCAAAGCATGCCATGTACTTGTGGCGACCATGGGCTAAATTTGTTGGAGTGACTAAGGAGGGAATCTTATTTGTAAAATTTTAGTAATTATTTGGCAATTCCCTAATCATCATTAGATTCAATTCATTGTTCAAATCAAAAGTTTAATTCTTAACAGGTTATTTTAAAATTATTGAAACTTATTTTTAACATTTAACGAAAGAATGTTTTTTTTTAATCAATACTACCATTAAGGTAAATACTAAAGTAAATTCGAATAAATAATCCTTAAATGTATTTTTCCGAACTATTGCTAAAATTTAACTGTTCAGATACTAGTTATTTCAATACAATGTTATATAAAACTAAAATCTGATATAAATGTGTAAATATTTAATGTTAGAGTATATTAACCAGTGTTTCTTTTCCAACCTTCAGTTCTTCTTTCCCTTCTCCCTTTCTCTTCAACCCCCCCCCCCCCGCTCCCAATTCCTAGTCTTTTATGCTATGGTCAGCACTTACAAGCAGAAGGTCAAATCTCGCCATTGAAAGCCACGTTACCGTAATCTTCATCGATAGATGGCAGCACCTACCTTTCATCAAAAGCAGGTTAGGGTTTACCTTAAATGCCTTCACTCAAACAAAGGTTTATGTCACTGGTCTATATAATCAAATCACATTTCCTTCGTCAAGCTAACTCAGAATAAAATACTCTTATATATTTTAATTCAGGTGCCGAATAAATGTATTTCAAGAGTTATAACATGTAAAGTTCAGTTATGTAAGTTAAATTAAATTTTCTCTTTTATGAATTCGAACTGATTAAGTTTTTATTGCTTTGCAATATATATATATACCAGAATTTTCATTTCAGGTACGAAATGCAGTTTTCATTCCCTTCAATAATTGTTATATTCACATTAATAACCACATGATACACTGCCAAGGAGTGGTACTGCAAAGTAACGAAATTTAAGGTCTGTCAATACGTTATCTTATAGGTGCTGCCATCTGACGGTCAATATATGAAACTTTCGAATTTCGGCTCAGAGACAATTACTGGGGTCATGTTGATAAAAGTAGAAATCACTGGCTAAACTTATAGATTGTTTGGTTACAGAACAAAAGCGACTGGTTTCTAATACTAGTTGCATAACTAGTATTAGAAACCAGTCGCTAGTTGTTTTTAAACTAGTTGCAGAACCAGCAATAAATTCCCGCCGACTAGAATATTTTTGTTCCTAATTTGAGTAACCATTTTTAGCAACTTCTTAACGTCAGGAAATTCTGCATGCCTCATTCTGTTTCTTTTTTCGTAGTCTAGCTTTTCCCACACCATTATTTGTTCTTTAAAATGGTCGACAGAGCACTACTAGAAATTCTGAATTCTTTGTCTTTCCTTTGTTCCACTACTTTCAACAGCTATGATCACTTTCGCTTCATCACTTAATATGGGGCGGGGGTGTCTCAGTCGGTAGCGCGCCAGGCTCGTAATCTGTAGTTCCCAGGTTCGAGTCCCAGCTGGGTCAGCGTTGAGATTTATCTCCACAAAATTCCCCGCCCTGCCCGCTGTCAGTAGGGAACATCGATAGGGTTGGAAATCGTCCGTCGGATGGGATGCAATCCGTCGGATGGGGTGCCGTCCGTCGGATGGGGTACAATCGTCCGTCGGATGGGATGTTAAGCCGTGGTTCCGTGTGCGGGAGAGACATACCCTGTGCACGTTAAAGTAACACGCTGGATGGCCTTGACGGAAGGCTACCATCTGTCTCCCAACAGCTGTTCCAGTGGGTCCCCTCCCCCAACCTTCTCTGAGCCTTCGGGGTCCTTGTGACCTGCCCATTTAGCCCATGGTGGGCAAAAAAAGTGCCGCTCAGAGGTAAAACAACCCAACCATCACTTAATGACAGTGACGTTATTTTACGTTGCAATACTGTCAATCATGGCAAATATTTCAGACCTTCCCATCTTCAGTAACAAAACAAATTTTCATCAAAAAAACATCAGAAAGGGATTTTCTTTCAAACATTCTTCATAAAATTTCGAGTTAAAGAGAGAAAAAAATACAACAAATGCATAATGATTTGGTTGGTAATTAAAAAATTGAGTTAACGAGAAATTCGAGATATGGAGGTTCGAGTTATAACGAGGTTTTCGAGATATGGAGGTTCAAAATAACGATGTATCCGAGATACAGGGATTCGAGTTAACGAGGTATTCGAGATAGAGAGGTTCGATTTAACGAGGTATATGAGATATAGAGGTTCGAGTTAATGAGGCATTCGAGTAGAGAGGCTTGCTTTAACGTGGTATTTCAGATATAGAGGCACGAGTTAACGAGGTATTTGAGATATAAAGGATCGAGTTGACGAGAAATTCGATATGTATAGGTTGGAGTTAACGGACGTCGACTGTATAACTAACAGCCTCATGTCAGACGGCGATATCAAGTGGACTATTTCAGGAGATATTCCTTAAAAATGGTGAAAAATTCTCTCACTATATAATTGTAATTCAAAAAAATTTTTTTTTCAAAATACACAAATAATATTTTACATACTTAGTTAACAAAATTTTTTAAACTATAATTGTATTAAACTATAATAACTGTAATATATACATATTTAAAAATAGATTTGTTTAATGTCCCACAACTACCAGTTTTAAATTAGTTTAAGTTTTAAGAGAAGCTAGCCTTCCCAAAATTTCGGTAGCTTTGCGCAGAGGCAGTGTCATAGCCGATGAGGTTCATCCGAGGCGTGACTATTGCTAGTTGAAAACTTTTCCCAATACCTCGCCATGGCGACGTGAAATACCGTCGGCAGAGCGAGGGGGCTTTTGCTGAAGATTGCAGTGGAGATTTTTTTGGCGGATGTTTTATGGTAAAGATTGCTTACAGTGATTAACGTTGCTGCGTTTTCGTACCTGCCTGTGCTAGAACTTTCGTTGACTCTCGTCTTCCTGGAGTTTTAAATACGATTTTAGTGCTCAATTATGTCTTCTGCTAACAACTATCCGCTCACAGTGTTGTGCACCACCACTGGAGTATCCCAGTTACAGACACTGGGTGTAATAGGAGATAAGTTTGGTGATAAGAGCATGAAGGCCATGCAGGCTTGGAACGGGCACCAGCTCTACGTCACGATGACCTCTATGGATCTAATGAGCCAATTATTAGCGCTTGGAGAGCTGGATGTTGGGGGAAAAAAAGTCAACATCGAAAGAGCAGGCTCTAATATTGTTACGATAATGGTGCATAGAGTCCTTTTTGAGGTAGCCAACGAAGTCATCGCTGCCTCTCTAGCGCCATATGGAAAAATTATTTCCATTAATTATGAAACAAAAAAAGACGGCCGCTTTAAAGGCGCCTACACCGGTTCAAGAATCGTCGTAATGGACATGGCACGCACAGTGCCAAATACCATGACCATCGCACGTTGCTCCGCTATAATGGTGTATAACGGAGTTGTTATCACGTGTAAAAAGTACTCGCTGCAAGGGCACTTCGCTGCTCAATGCACTGCCATTATGTGCAAAAACTGCAGAGCCAGCACTCATCTTGAGAAAGATTGTGTGTTGGCCTGCAAAAAATGCAGCAGAATTGGGCATACCATCAGCAATTGTGAAGTGCGATCATTCGCTGATGTGATTGCAAACAAGAAAGTAGGCCAAAAAGTGTCTCAGCCAATTAGTCAGCCGACAACGGAAGCAGCCGAAGTTACGGCCGAAACCGGCAATCCGCCACCTGTTACTGTGGAAACAGGCAAAGGCGCTGAAAAACCTGCAGTTACAGTGCCGATTGCAACCACCTCCACTGTAAAAGCCACCAAGAGCACTGATCTAAATAAATCACCAGCCATGGTGCCTCACCAGGTGGAGAAAAAAGGTGCTGTTGCCGCTGGGAAGAGAGGCAACGTAGCCGGGAAGACAACGACAGCGCCGGCGAAAAAGACTAAAACGGTTAAAAGTACCGTTGAACTGTCTTCGGCGTCGCCAAGGACAGATTTTCTGAAAGAATCGGCTAAGGAAGCTGCTCCTGTTAAAGCCGAGCATCTAGAGATGGACACTGAAGCCATACCTGCTTCTGTGCTTCTTGAAAGCACTTTACTAAACTCCACTGAATCCATAATGCTCTCGGATTCAGATGGAGATTGTACGAACCTGAGTGAGAGGTGATAGTTTGCTTGTTTTGGTAGTACTGGGCCGTTTCTGTCTTTGTTTTTTGTTGGTGTTTTTTTTTGTCTGTTTGTGCTTTTCTCTCCTTGCGATGGGGCCGCTTCTTCGACTTGCCTCCTTAAATGTTCAAGGCAGAAGATCGCCAAAAAAGCAGAGCTGGATCCGAGGTTATTTAGTGGAAAATAACATCGACTTCCTCCTCTTACAAGAAACACATTTAGAGAGTGCCTGCTGGGCTAAAGAACTATTGAAAAAGGACAAACATCGCTCCTTCTTTTCCTTCGGATCTAGCAACGCCAGAGGTGTGGCAATTATTCTCGGACATGGAAAAAAATTTCATATATGCAAGTTTGAAAGTGATGTACATGGCCGAATTATGAAGATCATTGTGGCTTATGAAGGGTTTCGATTCTGTGTGGTAAACGTATATTGCCCCAACAGATCGAAGGAGAGAACTGAATTTTATAACAATTTGTCTTATTTTCTAACTGACTGTTATGATTGTCTGATATTGGCTGGAGATTTTAATTCAGTCGTGGATGTGGATCTGGACGTCTCGGGTGGATCCGCTGATCAGTGTGACAGCAGCAGATTACAGCTGGCTCGACTGGTGAGCGGATACCATCTGGAGGACGTCTGGAGACGCAAACACGATGATCAATTCGCAGCTACCTGGCAGTCGTCAGACGGCCAGATTAAGAGGCGAATTGATCGAATTTATGTCTCTAACCAATTTCTATCTAATTGTGTTAATTTTAATATCGCTGACGTAAACAGCCAGAACTTTTACGTCAGCGACCATCGGATCGCCTCAGGAGAAATAATTATTCCTAGGGAGGATAGGAGGGGCAAGGGTTTGTGGAAAATGAACATTTCCCATTTGGAAAATGATAATTTGAAGCAATCCTTGACTGATATCATTGATTCAGACATCGCGTCAGCCGACTCATTCACCGGCTCCTGGTGGGAGGGGCTCAAGGGAAGGTTACGCGTTTTTTTACAAACAGAGGGAAGGCAACTCGCAAATGAGAAAAGGGAAAGATTACGTTTCCTGAGGAGTATTGCTTTGGGTCTTAACAGAGGAGGATGCCAAAGTACTGCTAATAACCTATTGGTGCAAGAAGTTAATAGTGAAATCAACAATATTTATATGTCAACAGGCCTTCAGGCAAAACAGGTTTCATTTAGAAAGCAAATAGAAATGGAGGAAAATTTCTCCTCTGTATTTGAACATTCGGCTCCCAAAAATTTGGAAGTCACCTCCATCACTTCCATTCGCGATGCTGTAGGGGGGAGGGATGTTTTTGGCACAGAAAACATTAAAAAAGTATTTGTTAAATTTTTTGCAAACCTGTTTTGCGAAGACCAGATCTGTGAAGATGATATGATAAAATGGATTGGCAATTGCCCACAAATCACTGACCATGAAAAAGAGATACTCGACGATCCTATTTCAACAACAGAAGTGGAGAAGGCAATCAGAAAAATGCGATCGGGAAGCGCCGCCGGCACTGATGGTTTCCCGATCGAGTTTTATAAAGCATTTGTAAGAACTCTGAGAGTTCCACTCGCAGAAGTATTTAACCAATTAATATCAGCTGGTGAAATGCCAATTAACATGAGAAGAGCAAAAATTGCACTTTTAGGTAAACGATCCGACGGAAATAATTTTTCTGTTAATGATTGGAGACCCATTTCTGTGTTAAACAGTGATTATAAAATTTTTGCAAAAGTTATCTCGATCAGATTGAGTAAAGTTCTTTCGGCACTCATTGGGCCTATGCAAACATGCTCGGTGGGGGGAAGGAAAATTAATCAAAATTTAAGTATTTTAGCAGATGCAATTGATTACGTAAAATTAAAACGTAACAAATGCTGTTTACTCTCTGTTGATCAAAACAAGGCTTTTGATAGAGTGTCACATAATTTCTTGTGGCACCTATTCAAAGCCCATAACTTTGGAAATAATTTTATAAACACTCTAAAGTGCTTATATTACCATATTGAAAGTGGTGTCAGTGTGAATGGGAGCATCTCTGACTTCTTCCGCGTCTCCAAAGGAGTAAGGCAGCGATGCCCTCTGTCGCCTTTGGTTTTTGTTCTGACTATTGAAACTTTAGCTAGGAAAATTCAGACCGACCGGCTCTTCCAGGGCATTCCTCTCCCTGGAAGGACCAGTGTCCAACTTAAATATGTCGCCTATGCAGATGACATAAATTTCTTTTTTGAGAATGAATATTCTCTAGGTAGATTTTTTAATATTTTCAAAATTTATTCAAAAGCCACAGGGGCGGAGCTTAATCTGGATAAGACAAGAGCTCTGACATGGGGCAATTGGAAAGAAGACACGTACAATATTATTGTGCCGCTTGATGAGCCTGTTAAAATACTTGGCGTTTATTTTGACAGGAAAGGATGCCATTACAAAACGTGGACCGAAGTGCTAAAAAAAGCAATGGAAAGTCAACAGATTTGGCTGGGAGTTGACTTATCGCTCGCCAACAGGGCTAAATTAGCCAATGCTATTTTGATTTCTAAATTTACTTTGATAGGCAGCGTCTTCAGACCTCCAACAAAATTTCTTTCGGATTTCACAAAAATTCTTTTTGACTTCATTTGGCAGGGCACGAAGGCAAAAGTCTCTCGATTTATGCTCTATCGCCCCTGTAATGAAGGAGGCCTGAATATTAAACATCCCGGTTCTTGGCAAAAGGCAGTTTCCCTGCGAGAGGCATTGTGTAATATTCCTAGTGTCGATCATCCAGGAGCTGCTTTCAGTAATTATTTGGGCTGGAAATTCTGCGAGCTGGGAAGCCGGGACGCAGAATTTCGCGGCCCAAAAGCTGCTAAAATGTCCCATCGATATATAGGGCTGGCGGACGTATACAGATTCTGCGAGAGACTGAGTAGCGGTACTTCGGTCAACGAAATGTCTCTGCGGGATCTGTATATGTCATTTCTGCCTCCCTGGGTGGCTCCCATTGCCCATCGGTTTCATAATATCGATTGGGCAAAAGCCTGGGATAATATTTATAAACCTGGTACCATTACTGAGTTCAGAGACATCAACTGGCTTGCGGCTCACAATGCCCTTCCGACCCGAGTAATTCTACATAGTAGAGTGGCCTTTATCACCGACAAATGCGAAATTTGTGGGATTGTCGAAGATATTGGCCATGTATTGTATCACTGCCCGTTTGCGGCAGCGGTTTGGAAGGACATATGTAATTGGATGAGAATCCAGAGCCTCACACTAGAAGAGGTTCTCTTTCACACTAATGGGACCAGAAACAATTATGTGAGGAACCTAGTTCTGGCCACAACAAAGGCATTACTTTGGAAGGGCCGGTGCTATCGTCACTTTAATGTTTCATATTGGTCGCCCAGTACTACCTTTAATGTTATTTGTAAAGTTATTCAGAAGAGGAGACGCGCCGACAGAGGTTTCAAAAAGAACCCTCTGTTTTGGAAAATTTGGCGTGATTTTCTTTTTTTGTAGCATTTTTATTTTGTTTTCCCGCGGCCTGCGCGCCCGGTTTTTACCCTGTGGCCCTTTAGTGGACCCCAGTGGCTAATATGATTGTGTTTTTTATTGCTGGCTACGGCCAAAAAATTTGTTTATGTATTTAAAAACGCTTAGTTAACTCGCGCTTGCTCGTTGGCGCGAGCGAGCCGCGATTTTTTCTAAGTCCAGCTTGTCAAACACCTGCCTCTCGGTCGGAGGAGAGGGCTGACGTCACAAGGCGCCACTCGTCTCCGGCCGGCTGGGGGGAGGAGTCGACGCTCGGCACGCTGAGCCAATGATCGGGCTTGGATCTGTGCCGAGCGTCGCCTCCTCCTGTGTGACTGACGTTTGCTCTTTGCTGCCATTCACATGGCACAGCGGTATTGCGCAGGGCGCCCTCTATCGGGATGACCCGTATAGCGTAATGCTACTGATTTTGAGCAATTGTTTCCTGTGCGTTTGAGTGAGTTTTTTTATTTCAAGTGTTACCTTGTAATTGTCTCTCGTAATGTGTGAATGGATATAGGATTGCTATTCTATCTCTTTTCTTGTCCTTCTCACTTCCCTTCCAATCTCTCTTTCTTCTTGAAATGAGTTGATTGGTGTGTGAAATAACCGCTGAAGAGCTTACGTCTTTACGTTACGTTTTTTCAGCGGTTGAAGTTCTGAGAATGCAAAGTTAGGTCAAGCGGAGTGAGTCAAGGAGCCAAACTCTTTAGACTCACGAAGCATTTTAGACTTATCATGGCCATACTGAGAATTCTTGCTATTTTTATATAAATAGTGGGTTTTCGGATTTTAATTGCCAAACACAAGGTTCATCCGAGGCGTGACTATTGCTAGTTGAAAACTTTTCCCAATACCTCGCCATGGCGACGTGAAATACCGTCGGCAGAGGCAATTTTTGCAAACTTCTTCGGAGGCTGATTTAAAAATAACATTAGTTAAGTACAATAATAATAATTGCATTGTGTGTTTATTGTCCTCGTGTATTTCTCTGTGGTTATAAGTTTAAATTTGAATATACAATAATAAGCACAGTAATGAACGTTTAATAAAATAATAATGGTTATATGCAATAATAAACACAGTAACGAACGTTTAATAAAACAATAATAGTTATATACAATAATAAACAGTGTAATGAACATTTAATAAAATAATAATAGTTATATACAATAATAAACAGTGTAATGAAAGTTTAATAAAATAATAATATTATATACAATAATAAACAGTGTAATGAGCGTTTAATAAAATAATAATAGGTATATACAATAATTAACACAGTAATGAACGTTTAATAAAATAATAATAGTTGTATACAATAATAAACAGTGTAATGAACGTTTAATAAAATAATAATAGTTATATGCAATAATAAACACAGTAATTAACGTTTAGGTTTCATCCGGCACAAAATGGAGCAGGAGTTATTCCACTTCCTGTCTGGTGAGGTATACCAGAATGAAAGGAGTTATAAACGATTTATCAAAGAACAAAAGGGCAAGTAGAGGTAGAATTTGCTTTTTTGAGAATTTTAATCTCGTTGGACAAACCGCAACATATCTCATAGATTTTGAAACTCGTAGTAAAACAGCAGCACCACGCTAAAAGTGTGACACTTCGATAAGTTCATTCATCCAAGCATACGTAACGATCTATAACTGCATTCATAAAGGATTTGGGTTGGGTTGTTTTACCTCTGAGCGGCACATTTTTGCACACAATGGGCTAAATGGCCAGGTCACATGGACCCCGAAGGCTCAGAGAAGGTTGGGGGAGGGGACCCACTGGAACAGCTGTTGGGAGACAGATGGTAGTCTCCCGTCAAGGCCATCCAGCGTGTTCTTTAACGTGCACAGGGTATGGCTCTCCCGCACACGGAGTCACGGCTTAACGTCCCATCCGACGGACGGCGGCCTTTCCAAGCCCATCGGTGTCCCCTACTGACCGTGGGCAGGGCGGGGAATTTTGCGGAGATAAATCTCAACGCTGACCCAGCTGGGACTCGAACCTGGGAACTACAGATTACGACAGAGTAATGAGGAAGACACTGTTAGGGGGGAGTACACTGTGCAGGATGACGGTTGGGCATCGACGACTCGATGGACTTGGGTTGAGCTGCAGTCTTCCCAAGGTAACAAACTCCTCCTAGATGACAGCAAAGATCATGTGTCTGAATGTTTACCTTCAGTGATGAGCATGGTGTCCAAATATGGACTTCGTCAGAAACTTTGTGCCATAACTGTATCAACAATTTGGTGTGAACAATTTGGTAAACCTATTGACTTGGCTATGTCTGCATTGTGCGTGAATATTTTACGAATTGTGTGGCAACCAAATTGATGCAAATTGCGATTCTTCTTGGCCCTCGTTAAAAAAAAGGAGGACTTTCGTGGTCATCGGTGACTTTGTGACATGTGTCTTAAATTATTTGTGCACTACAAACTTTCTTTGTGCGAACATTTGTGTGAACTCTGCAGTTTGATGAACAGTGACTCGTTCACGAGGGACAGGTTCGAGTCCCTGGGTGACTGAATTAGAAATTGAGGCAGGGGACGTCTGCCTCGAATTTCTTAAATAAGGGGGGGGGGGGGGATCGGCAGCTAGGGCAGATAGAATGAGGCCCAGAATCGCCATTTTTGCAGCAGAGACAGTTTTGGGAGCTTGACGACAAGAGTAGATGTGGCACTGGGAACTGTGTCCATACCCTATTGGTCGAGACACTCTAACATCCCCCAAAGGACATGTGACCTCATCCGGGGGGTTGTTCAAACTGGGACTTGCGCGCGGACCACAAGACCTACCGAATGTCTGACAGATTGTCTGTGGCTTGCTTAAGCTTTGTTCTCTATCTAGCAGTGGGACCGCTGAGTCTTAGCATAGCCTGTGTTGTATTTGGCCAGTGACTATACTGGATGGGCAGTCACTGTATGTATATAGTTTAAAGTGTGAATGAATGTAAATAGATGAAATAACAGAGTGTGTATTCGGCCGCCTAAGTAAATCATCCTGATGAGATAGGGACAAGTACCTTTCTCCAAATGCTCTCACACACATAGTCAGAAAACAACCCAGCCCAGACAGGCAGAGAAGGAGCCTGTCTACAGTATGGTTTTAATTTTCTGATGTTTATGACTCCCACCCCCCTCCATTTCCCTGGTTGTGATGTTCACCCATTGATTTCCGGCAGAAGTTTCAGGATGCAAGCCCTAGTCTAATTGTCAGCAGAATACAGGTTTGCCTGATGTGCAGAAGGTAGTGAAATAAGGAGTTTATGCATTCCTTCTAGCAACAGTTTCCAGGCTGCAGGAGGTGATAATACACATACACAGGCTGCAGGAGGTGATAATACACATACACAGGCTGCAGGAGGTGGTGTTGTATACAAAATTCCTATTGATGTAGATGAGGAGGTCTTCCATTATTTTCAGCTGGTATCTAGTACGTAGAGAGCTTATATTTTGGCCATGTTGAACTGTGGAGTAGTTTCTTTAGTGATAGTTGTTTGTGTGATGGCTGTGAGTTGCAGTTCACCTGGTACTTCAGTAATTTAAATTCTGCAACTTATTCAACTTATTAACAATGTTCTACCATATAGTATTGAAATTCTGGATTGATCTTTTAAACACTCAATCACACAGATGCAGTGCAGCTTGGAGAGCACTTCCGAATCATCCCCCTTTCACAGCACCTCAGGGATATGCCCAGTCTGTGCTTCACCATGGTGACCCTGTGTAGGCCACATGTGCATCCACCGATTGAGTGCATCATGTCTCTATCTCACCCCACAACCAGGACAGTCCTTGCCTGACAACGTGCCGAAGCGGACAACATGAAACACATCACAATGCCTGGTCACCAACATCTCGTATAGGCAACCGACTTAGTGCACTAATAGGAGCACAAAGTTTAGAATGACATCCAGTGTCTCATACCAAAGAGGCAGCAAAGTGCAACACCTTTGCACATAAGAACTCTACCAAGTTGGAGACAGCAGTACAGAACCTGTGAAAACATCAGCTACCAAGAACAGCACACAACCCAGAATTGTCCTCCTTGAACAAATAACGAAGCTTCCTCTAGAAGAACAAAAGAAAAAAAAATGCATTTATGACTATTTAACCTAAACTTCACTGCACCGACCTATGACCATCAATTACCCCATTAGTGTCAATGAGCCGATTGTTTGTCGCAATAACACATGACTTGTAGTGTTTATAAAATTATAACACCTACAGTGTTTATAGAATAACTTAATCTATCTTTAATTAAAACAATGACTAATATACTTTAAAATAAGTCGTACCTGTTGAAAATCATGTTTTCCAGTTTTCCATAATCTAATGTTTGAAGGCATTGTGATTTTGCTATGTGTAAAATGATGTCAAAAAGTGTGAAACCAAATCATCATAATCTATTTATGGAACAGCAGAAGATAGGAGTAAACATATGCATATGTAACTGATGCTACTTTATGGTATCCATACATTGTCTTTGTGACATGAGCAAATTTCTCCCTAACTTAATACCAGGCTGGAACAGAAATGAGTGGAGATTGAAGCTGTACTCTCTTTTATAGCAATCTTAATTTGCCTGCTTGAGAACTGGCATAGAATTATGGCTAAACCAGTTCTCAAAAAATGATCTCAGGAGTTGAATTTCCAGAAAGGTTGGAAGGAATCTCTTTGAATAACCTATGGGAGATCTATGGTTTCTGAGTATTATATAGCTTTCATTTTTTTTTTTCAATTATGAAAGCAACAATTTGTTTGACTTTAACCCTTTTAGTGGTTATGATGAGTTACCTTGTCATCAAATGCTTACAGTGGCATCTCATCACATGCCCTTTTTGCTCTCTACTGAAGAGATTAAGATGAGATTTCCTGTCATATGCACTTTTATGTAAACAAGGAATTTATACTCTTTATAAAGTTCCTGATGGTAGCACCTATCCCTTTCATTGCTGATCTTTGGTTTTATATGCCTAGTCAAGCATGGGAAAATAACTTATTTTAAACAATTGGAAATAGACAAAGAAAATTTGCCAGTGTGATTTTTGTTGGCAGCATAAAAATGCTCTGTAGGTACTATTCTTATTTAGATTAAATTCGATGGTGATGTGTCTGTAGAGAGTGATTTTGAAGTGGTAGAAGATTTTGAGGACATTATATTTTCTGATTCAGAGCTTGGGGAAATCATTTGATGAAGAAGGTTTTGCATCGGTTTCCCAGTGGTGTGCACAAAACGAAAGAAATATCTCCACTTCTGAAATTTTTATTTTAAAACAAAGAACAAGAATATAAGATGAAGTGATCAATTCATTACGTTTTTTAAATTGATAGACTACTTCTAGCTCCCCCTCCTCACTTCCCATTTACAGGTAAAAAAATTATTTTAAAAAAAGGGAAGGTGGTATTCCCTATATAAAGGATAGAGATAACCTAGAAGCTCTATTGGGCTTGTCCGGGTTTCTCATACAAGCACTTAGTCAGGGGCTTGCTGTGTCCCCTGTTCTCTAGTCAGATATGCTAACTACTAGACCAGGTATGGGCTAGTGGTTATACAGGAATAAATACAGATGTGCAGTGCTTCAAACCTCTTGACCTACTCAGACTTTTTGACTCTGTACTATTGTAACAAATGCTTAGAAATGAATCATTTTGCCAATGCATGAGTAAGTTTTCATGAACCAAATCGTGTATACAACTCTCAAAAGAATTGATGTTACTTTGGCATGGTGGTTCTTCAAGGAATCATCCATAAACTTATAGAGAAATGGTATTGGTCCACCAAAAAAGATTTGTTTAGATTTGGGTTGTTTTACCTCTGAGCGGCACTTTTTTGCACACCATGGGCTAAATGGCCAGGTCACATGGACCTCGAAGGCTCAGAGATGGTTGGAAGAGGGGACCAACTGGAACAGCTGTTGGGAGACAGATGGTAGCCTCCCGTCAAGGCCATCCAGCGTGTTCTTTAACGTGCACAGGGTATGGCTCTCCCGCACACGGAGCCACGGCTTAACGTCCCATCCGACGGACGGCGGCCTTTCCAAGCCCATCGGTGTCCCTTACTGACCGTGGACAGGGCGGGGAATTTTAATCTGTTTAGATGCAAAGACATAAGTTGCATTATGTGTCATGCTATGTTTCAAAATTTATCACAAAGTATGAGACTCTTAGTACTGATATGCCAGAATAATGGTAGATAAGGAGAAAAAAAATATAATGGCCATAATCTCATTTGGTAAATACAGTTTTTCAAGGAATTGTTTTTATATGTTTAGTGGTTGAAATAATGAAAAATAAAGCATTTATTATTTTAGTAAAAAATTCTTAGGAAAAAAGGTGGCTTCTTTGGTGTGAAATCCGTAATTAAATGTAATGCTTGAAGGGTTAAAATAATCTGATATAGTCCACCAAAAAAAGATTCGTTTAGATGCAAAGACTGAAGTTGCATTATGTGTCATGTGCATTATGTTGTTGCAATCAAAAGAATGAGTCTATCCACAGTAATCTTGTACATTGGCAATGATTTCTTTTTTTTTTGTGGGAATATTTTTAAGTGTTTTGTTATATATTGGTGGAAATATTTTATTAGTTCCGAATTTTTTTATGAACAGAATCCAGTTTTATCCACATTAAATACTTGATAGGTACACCATCCTCACTCTATAATAATCTAGGTTAATGTCTCAGGAAAGTGTAAGGTTCTTCACCAGTTGCCTTGATATTATGCAATTAGACTCGGCTTTAAGTCTAATAAAGTAACACCAACTTGCATTTGAAAGGCTCAGCATTAAACTTTCCCCCTGTTTTAGTTCAAGATGCTCATAAAGACTCCCAGGGAGCCAATAGTTAAATTTTTTAAGAAACTCCAATTTGGTGGAACAAAAACTAGAGTTTTTCAAAGATAGTTGCCTACACATTTTCAATTAAATTTTTTTTGCATCATTCAAATTTGCTTAACAGAGCAAGCCAGTTGTTACCACATTTTGTAAGCAATTTGTTAAACATATGCAAACTGGTTGTTAAATATTTGGCATCACAGCCCTGAAGACTCTACCTTTTCTTGAGTGATGGCTAAACTCAGGGCTCACAACGTGCAGTTTGATTCTCTAGCCAAAGGTCATAAGGCAATTGAGTTTCTTAACTGCAGCAGTAAATCTCGCACTCTGCTTAATTATCACTTGCCTACATTTGAGTGGAGCGATTAAATGCTTAATTCTTATACATATACTTTTCTCAACTCGCTTCTATCTTTAATTTTTTATTCTTCTTTTTAGCTCCTCTCCTCAATTTGTTATCATTTTAGGTTGGGTTGTTGGGTTGTTTTACCTCTGAGCGGCACTTTTTTGCACACCATGGGCTAAATGGCCAGGTCACATGGACCCCGAAGGCTCAGAGAAGGTTGGGGGAGGGGACCCACTGGAACAGCTGTTGGGAGACAGATGGTAGCCTCCCGTCAAGGCCATCCAGCGTGTTCTTTAACGTGCACAGGGTATGGCTCTCCCGCACACGGGGCCTCGGCTTAACGTCCCATCCGACGGACGGCGGCCTTTCCAAGCCCATCGGTGTCCCCTACTGACCGTGGGCAGGGGGGGGGGGGAGTTCTTGCTGAGATAAGTCTCAACGCTGACCCAGCTGGGACTCGAACCTGGGAACTACAGATTTATCATTTTAGGATTACTATCACTGATATATGAGGAATATTCAAGGTTTGACTGATTTTGGTAGATGTCACATCTTTTTAAGAACACTTGATTATGCCCATCTTTGTTTTCGTTGTAATAGTATTTTTTTTTGGAATTGGACAAAAGTAAAAGTTTTGTAATCATAACAAAGGTTGTCACTGTGCTTGTAGCAGATTATTATATGTGCTGCATGTCCAATAGTGTTAAATATTTTACTGCTTTGTCTTAATTTGATATTATAGATGCAAAATTTCTGTAAAGTAAAAAAAAAAGAAAAATTCAAAAAAATCATATACATAGATTTAATGTCCATCGTATATACTCTGATGCTCAAGATTCAAGAATAATGTCATATGCCAAAAAGCACATAAATGAATGACTGGTATGCACATTCAACTAATATGACCATGAGCTTATAAATAGATTGCTACAAAAGAGTGTGTGGCTGCATTGCCACTCATTTCCATTCCAGCCATCCTTACATTAACTTTGGTAGCAATTTGATTTCACCATGCTAAAAGATGATGTACAAATGATTGTGCATAGTGAAGAGCTGGGTTGGGTTGTTTTACCTCTGAGCGGCACTTTTTTGCACACCATGGGCTAAATGGCCAGGTCACATGGATCCGGAAGGCTCAGAGAAGGTTGGGGGAGGGGACCTACTGGAACAGCTGTTGGAAGACAGATGGTAGCCTCCCGTCAAGGCCATCCAGCGTGTTCTTTAACGTGCACAGGGTATGACTCTCCCTCACACGGGACCACGGCTTAACGTCCCATCCGACGGACGGCGGCCTTTCCAAGCCCATCGGTGTCCCCTACTGACCGTGGGCAGGGCAGGGCAATTGTGCGGAGATAAATCTCAACGCTGACCCAGCTGGGATTCGAACCTGGAAGCTGCAGATTACGAGCCTGGCGCGCTACCGACTGAGCCACCCCCGCCCCGTACATAGTGAAGAGCAACAGTTAGAATGGAAGCATATCAGTCGTAGACTGTGAGGTATCCAGGGCCTTAAATGCACCAGGAAATGTCTTCTCAAAGCTTTGGAGACAATTTGAAGAAACAGTAGAGGTTAGTCAAAGACCGGAACAAGGTTGTTCCAGGGCCACAACTGCTCAATATGATTGCTATTTGTCTTTAACAACAAGATGACATGAAATCTCAGCTAGACAAATATCTTACAGTTTATCTGTGGCCACAGGAAAAGCAGTGCCAAAACATACTGCGTGCAGACAGCTACATAAACGAAGTCTGTAGTGTAAAAATCAATGGCTCTATCTCTATCAACTCCTTCAACAGAAAAGCTCATTTAATATGGTGCAGACATCAACTTTTGATCCTTTTGTAACTGGACAAATGTGGTTTTTAAATGTGAGTTCAGATTCAGTTTTAATATATATTCTTGTGAGAAGTTGCCAAAGCCATTATGTATGAAAAAATGAATCAATTTGGTGGCATTAATATAGGATCTGGTTTCACATCTCTCAGGGAGGCACTCTAATTGTTCAGTGATATAGATACGAGATTTTTCTTCCTATTTGAAGCTGTTCAGTTGTATCATTTTCTTTGTCAGTGGAATAATGTCTATTCCCATAGAACTCATGTAGTCAGTGATTTCTTTGGAATTGAAAATATTCATAGGACGGAATGGTGAATCAAATCCTCACACCTAAATCCAATTGAGCATGCATGGGACACCTTGAGGAATCGTGCACGTGGCCAGTCTCTTTCAAGAATTCTTCATGAACTGAAATCTGTTATTGTGGAAGAGTGGGCTTTCTTACCATAAAATCTCATCAACAGCCTTGTCAAAAAAGGCAATGCAAGGTTCATTTCACCAAGATGTAAGAACCTGGTTAAATTAGCCTCCAATGAGGAGCTACCTACACCAGTCGCAACAGAAGGATGAGATTGCAGAAAATACTACATCTCTGCTATATCACATAGGTCAGTAGTAAAATATGATAGAGAAAAAAAGAGAACAAAATCAAAGACATTAGACTTTGCAGAAAAGGTCGATTTTCTGAAAGAAATCAGTGAGAAGTTGCATGCATGTTTGCAGCAGCTTCTTGTTCTGGTGAGTGCCAAGAAGGGGGTAATCAGTAATCCATGGTTCCGATAACATGAAGCTTCCGAAACAAAACTGCTCTTTCAGCATTGTAGCAGAAACAGTTAAGTAGAATGTGAGATACAGTTTCAGGTGTGCTGTATGTGGCACAGTTAGGACTGTGGACTCTGCCGAGAGTGTGAAGAGTAGAGTTGCTGTAGATGACTTCAACTCTGAGACGATGTAGGAGGGTCTCCTCAGATCTGTTGAGTTAGCAAGGTTAGGAGCAGTGAGTGAGGGAACTACCAGGTACCTAATTGAGGAACAACTGGAGTCCTTCTGCCACTGAGCAAGACAATATTGGATCATCTGTTCTGAGACAAAAATCTTGCAGTCGCTGAGAGAAAGAGGGAAATTAGTAACATACCTCTGACTTTCAAGTGCCTCTTTAGCAGTCCGATCAGCAAGCTTGTTGTCAGGTATCCCAACATGGGAGGGATCCACTGTAAGTGAATCGTGATACTGACAGAAGTGAACTTGGAGCATATCTCGAACCCCTTATTCAGAAGATCATGGAGACATGCTTCAAGTTCAGAGGCTTCCATCTCCCGCATCACACTTCCTCTACCAGGGCTGAGCTTCATGCTATCCTTGAGGCTGTAACTTTCATCCATAGCTTCAGGGTGGCAACTTTGTCATCCTCTGTGACTCCACGTCAGCCCTCCAGAAGAGAGACAGCAAGAGTTGAACCCCATCCTTATTCAGAAGATCATGAACTCTAGCTGTCTCTCTTCTTTAGGGTTGACTTGGAGTCACAGAGGATGACAAAGTTGCCACCCTGAAACTGTGGATGAAAGTTACAGCCTCAAGGATAACATGAAGCTCAACACTGGTGGAGGAAGTGAGATGCAGGAGACGGAAGCCTCTGATAATATCAGTATTGAGGATGGCAAATGCAGAGGCAGCACACAGTCTTTCCCAATTAACAGATCTGTCAGTGTAGACCTCAGTATACCTCTTATATCGTGCAGTGACATAGGAGGTGGAGAGGAGTCTGACAACCACAGGGTTCTGAGTTGCTCTTTCAGCCTATTGAAGGGATGTAGACATTGATCTTAAGATAACTGTTCTTCCAAGGTGAAAGATCAGGAACGAGCATATTGCCAGCAGTGGAGCTAGCAGGAAGGACTCAGCTGTAGAAGTCAGTGGCAGACAGGGCAATGGCAGAGTCTGGTCTGTCGTGCAGCTTCCTGGGCAGCTCATGATTGAAATGGAGGTCGAAAAATGACATAGTAGATCCCACTTCAGATGCAGTCGGAAAGGCGATAAGATGTGTGGCTGTCAGGAATGATCATACACCTTATTAAAATGTTGTATCCACCAATTCCAATATCTCCATTATGGGAATTTGTGCCCTCATATGCAGCACTATTTCATGTTACAATTCCATCATTGTCTCACTTACTCTTACTCAGCCATATCACAATGCTTTTCTATACATTTAATTTATGCTGAAAACCATTTTGAGCTTAAGTGCACTTTTATTCATTATTCCTTAATTGTAAACAGCAATGTATTATTATTGCCTCTGTATAAGGAACAATATTTTTTCTGTTTGAAACATATAGGATAAAGAAGAAGCCTAGAAGTGATTCCTTTAGAGATCTTTTCATACAATGACATGCCCTAATAAGACTAAAATCACTGATGACCACTGCCTCAGAGCAAATGTAATGCACAAAGTTTGCTTGCCTTCTGGAATAGTAGCTAGCTCCCTAACCACTATGCCAATTAAAATGGTTTTCAGCTTCTGGAATAGCAGCTAGCTCTATTCCAGAAGTTTCATTCTTCTGGAATGTTCTCAGAGCAAATGTAATGCACAAAGTTTGCTTGCCTTCTGGAATAGTAGCTAGCTCCTTAACCACTATGCCAATTAATCAAAATGGTTTTCAGCTTCTGGAATAGTAGCTAGCTCTATTCCAGAAGTTTCATTCTTCTGGAATGTTCTCAGAGCAAATGTAATGCACAAAGTTTGCTTGCCTTCTGGAATAGTAGCTAGCTCCTTAACCACTATGCCAATTAATCAAAATGGTTTTCAGCTTCTGGAATAGTAGCTAGCTCCCTAACCATTATGCCAATTATGATTGCAAATGATTATTGACTTCTTAAATAGTAATTGCAATGGTAACTAATCAAGTATTGAAAATCCTTGTAAACAATATAAATTATGGTGATACTAATTAAATTTCCATTAAGTTGATATTTTGAAGAAACTTAAGTACATAGCGTTCACTATGACAAAAGGGTAATCAGATTTTGTAAAATAAAAGTTTTATACTCTATTTATTCTGCATTTTATTGATGAAATTTAGACGTGGAATTACTTTTAATAATAAATTACTCCTCAAGCAGCTGCTTGCCACAGAGGTCTGATAGGACCCTGTCAGCTTAACATGCCATAGAGAAGATCTGTGAGGAAGGTGAGACTTCAGCAGAAAAACCACACAAACATGCATGCCTTACCTGGGGTTCGAACCCTGGTCCCTTTTAACAATAATCAATCATGCTAACCATTCTGCCACTGGAATGGCTAAACTTATATATAAAGATCATTCAAATGAAATATGAATAACCCCTATATCTATCCTTCTCATACAGGAAATAGGTAAACAGAAAGGAACTCATCAATACTAAAATCAGTGGCAAGCAGGTCCAGATCTGGAAAATAGATAAACGAGGGGGGGGGGGGGGGGGGCAAGTGCTACAATCGATCTGGAAAAAATTAAAAGGTGGTGTCAGAAGATGACTTGCATTGCAGTGTAACATTTCCCCTTTGTTTTAGAAGGTTTTTTTAAAAATAATTCATGAAAAATATGTGAAATATGCACATATTGAGTCATTTTTGGTTTCCATTACCTTTACTAGTATTCTCAAGATGGGTGTAGGCTCTCCTAGATCCTGGCCTAGTGACAAATATCAGCTCGAATGTGATAGGTGATGTGTGGATTTCAAACAAAACCCACAGAAACGTATGAAGATCAACAATGTGTCATATACTGATATTTTAATATGACTATCAGGGTCTGTTGTTAATTGAGTTGTTGCACTCCGTAATGATATTGTGAAACTGTGGGCATTTGAAGGCAGGGAATAAAGTTTAAGTGCTTGAAACTTTTCAGTAAAATAGTTGTTTTGTAGAATGATAACATCCACTCCCATATTGCTTTGTTTGGGTTGTTTTACTTCTGAGTGGAGCCCATAGTGCTCAAATAACAATAGCAATGTCAAATAGGTATGATTGGATATGCCTCGAACATTTCTATAGTCCTGGCATTTCCATATCAGATTTTCACATTTCTGACCCTCTAAAAATGCCATGAAAAGAAGGAAATTGGATGATTGCACTGTCACACACTCTTTCATCCAGCAGGTGACGGTCACCAAAGTCACTAGGAAAGATGGTATCATCAGTTGCTAGTTTCGTTTGGGAACAAATGTCTCAACAATCTTGGCAAATTTGAACATCTCAATAAATGATTTATACTTCATTTCTGACTTGTACATCTTTTTATTTGAATGACCCTTATAGATCAAATTTTTAATAATGCTTTAACCTGTATCTACCTATTAAGGTAGTCATGAAAGGAAAGATATGCTTTATTTTCATGCCAGTGTGATGATGCTTAGAACCGGCCATTTATGCTAACGTCTGGCCTGCGTTCTTATGGTGCAGACCGTTAGTACCTTTCAAAAGGGGCGGGGGTGGCTCAGTCGGTAGCGCGCCAGGCTCGTAATCTGTAGTTCCCAGGTTCGAGTCCCAGCTTGGTCAGCGTTGAGATTTATCTCCGCAAAATTCCCCGCCCTGCCCACGGTCAGTAGGGGACACCGATGGGCTTGGAAAGGCCGGCGTCCGTCGGATGGGATGTTAAGCCGTGAGTAGTTTATTCACAACCGGGGAATCCCCCTTTGCACAGTGCTTCCCCCCCTATGACGTCATCGACCACGCCCCTATGACGTAACATTACGTAACATGACGTAATCATTACATAATCATTACGTAACAGGCCACGCCCCCTTTATTAATAATTACTAATTCCTCCCCCTTTATTAAACCCCCTTTCACCCCCTTTTTCCCCTCAGTGGCGCCATCTGTTGACAGTGAGAAGTACTATTTTCCCAAAAACCCTTTATTTTCACTCTAATTTCTCGTTTTCGGACCCCCCGGTCGACCTACCTATATTTTAAGCCCTCCCCCTTATTAAAAACCCTCCTGGCGCCATCTGTTGACAGGGAGAAGTACTATTTTCCCAAAAAACCCTTTATTTTAAGTCTAATTTCCCGTTTTCGGACCCCCCAGGTCGACCTACCTATATTTTAAGCCCTCCCCCTTATGAAAAACCCTCTGGTTGACCATTTTAAGGCCCCACTCGGCTGATGCAAGTCTCAGAATAATTGCATGGAACGATTGACTGGTCTTAGAATAATTGTACAGAAAGGAATGATACAAAATTCCCTTACCTCTATTAAAAATCATCCTACAGTTGAAACTCATTTTACTCTTACTGTTTCCATAGAAAATACCATAGGGTGAAATTAATAATGGTTTAAATTATTCGTAGGGCATGTTAAATCTGCTTTTAGAACACACGTCTGCAGCGGAAAAATTTTCAAACTCCGTTAATCAACTCCCTAGTAATTAAACACTCGTCAAAATATTCCTCACCTTTATTAAAATCACTCCATGGTCGAAATAAAAAGCAGTTTTCTGTAAATGTGTTTCACCGAAAAAAAAAAAAATCGTCCCTCGCTCTGTGGATTCCAGGACTATGCCGCGTACTTGCTGTGGCTTAGATGCGTGTCGAACGGGTCAGATATTAACCTAGCATTCTTTATAACTAGCTTTTTCTATGTATTTCTTACATCAAAACCGACACTACCACTGAACTCTTTTGAATGAGGATCTCAAATTGTAAATCAAACTCGCAAAGCTGTATTTATTCCACCAAGACGGTTAAACGATTTTCTTATAATTAAAATTCCCGGCTATTAAACTCCCTAGTAATTAAGCACTGGTTAAAATTCCCACATTAAAAATCGTCCTACAGTCCGGGGTGAATGGTTTAAATTATTCGTAATAGCTGTCGAATAGTGCCGTGTTATGATCGGCTCTCAGAAAATTCAAACTCCTTATCGCAAGCGGTATTCCTTTCAAGTGCTTATCGGGGGCTAGCAACAAGACTTTCAAAAACATCACGCGACGTGGTCCGATCGGTGAGGGTTCAAGAGGGCAGTGTCCAGCAACACACTTTGTTTACATATGATGCTGATAAGGTTTCAAAATAGAAATTGTTGTTGTTGTCTCGATCGCGTGATGTTAGTTTGACCTCTTGTAATACGTGTCAGTCGGCCTGGCTGTGTGTATAAAATGCGGAGGACAGCATCCTCCAATGTCATTCAACTGTCAACGCTGATACTCTGACACCTGATTGTCAAACTCCTCAAGATGTCTGGTGAACGAGCCTTCAACATTCCTTCGGCTGGATCATCATCTGCTAACAGGTAACTAAAATTTTATTTAATGCTGTCCTTAAGACGTTTTACTTTCTGTATTCTACTTATAAATTATTTAATGCTGACCTTAAGACGTTTTACTTTCTGTATTCTACTTATAAATTATTTAATGCTGTCCTCAAGACGTTTTACTTTCTGTATTCTACTTATAAATTATTTAATGCTGTGTTGCACTTATAAATTATTTAATGCTGTGTTGCACTTAAGAATTATTTAATACTGTGTTGACTTATAAATTATTTAATGCTGTGCTGCCCTTAAGGTACTCAACCATTTATCCAGTAAAGTCATTTTATTCTAAAACTTAATTTTCAAACCTTTAGTTACTTAGATATTTTTGATTGCGCTAGTAAATGTACTGCATATTCTGAGACCGTATTATCTATCTATCTAGGAACACCACGCAGTGCTTTGAGAAACTTCAGGCAGCAGTCCAACACCTCTCCGATGTCTCCAAAAGAAGCACGGAGACAGATGACAGAAGTGTGAAGCGTGTCTGTCGTCAGATGGAGGCCGGGGAAATATTACGACCGAGGACGATGAGGCTTTCTCTAACACACCGCAAGCGCATCGCCGCAGCAAAAGCAGCAGCGGAGATGAGGACTTCATCCGTCCCGGGTGCTTCAACGGCTAGCAGGTGAATAAACCTTTATTTAATGCTATGTTGTCATTAAGACACACAATCATTTACCGACGTACATAGAGTTTTATATTTGTTTCTATCCAGTAAAGTCATTTTTACTTACTTTATTCTACTTATAAATTAGCTAAATATTTTCTTGGATTTTTTTTGCTCAGGCTAGTAAACTGTGGTGTATGTTGTCTTTTATCACAACATAGAGTTTTATATTTGTTTCTATCTAGTAAAGTCTAAATGATAAATTTCAAACTTTAGTTACTTAGATTTTTTGCTCATGCTAGCAAACTGTGCTGTCTTTTATTCTAAAACCTAATTTTCAAACTTTAGTTACTTAGATTTTTGCTCAGATTAGTAAATGTACTGCATATTGTCTTTTCTGTTCTAAGATGAAAAAACATGTAAATGTGCTGCATATTCTGAGACTGAATTATCTATCAATGTAGGACCCCCACGGAGAGTGTGCTAACCAAGCCTCAGCCACCCACGACCCGTTCGTCATTGACAGTGCCGGCTACGCCCCTCAACGACCCCGCCAGTGCTGACGGCACCACGGCAATCTTCACAGGCGCTGGGTCTTCAGCTGCAGTCAGGTAAATGAAATTTCATTTGATGTTGAGCAGGTCTTAAACGGCTCAATCATTTACTAAAGCATATATAGTTTTATAGCCTGTAAAGCCATTTTACTTTCTTTATTCTGCTTATAAATTAGTTAAATTTTAATTAGGTCTTTTGCTTGAGCTAGCAACGGTTAAATTCTTCCACAATCGAGTATTTACTCTCGTGGAACATTTTTTCTCAGACTTGTACTGTAGGCAAAATTATACTAGCAGTGTGTGTTGTCTTTTATTACAACCGTTAAATTTTTCCACAGTCGAGTGTTTACTCACGTGGAACATTTTTTTTTTCTCAGACTTGTACTGTAGGTAAAATTTCTATATATATGTGAATAAATATATGATTTTTATTGGACAAACTATGTATAAAGAAGAATATTAGTAAATGTAATACTTTAAAAGTGTGTATCTGGGGAAAATGTAATACTTTAAAAGTATGTATCTGGGGAAAATGTAATACTTTAAAAGTATGTATCTGGGGAAAATGCGATACTTTAAAAATGTGTATCTGGGGAAAATGTGATACTTTAAAAATGTGTATCAGGGGAAAATGTAATACTTTAAAAGTATGTATCTGGGGAAAATGTAATACTTTAAAAGTATGTATCTGGGGAAAATGTAATACTTTAAAAGTATGTATCTGTAGAAAATGCGATACTTTAAAAATGTAATACTTTAAAAGTATGTATCTGGGGAAAATGTGATACTTTAAAAATGTGTATCAGGGGAAAATGTAATACTTTAAAAGTATGTATCTGAGCAATACAGCATTATAACTTCAGTTCTAAGATAAAAAACACGTAAAGTACTGCATATTCTGAGAATAAATTATCTATCTAGGTCTGTCGAGTCCTTCAACGTTCCAGGACCATCCACCACAGTCAGACCTGCTGCAGCACCTTACTACACCATTGTGAACACTCGTCACTACAACTCCGCCAAGTTTCGCACACAATTTGTTTCAATGAGTGTGCGGCTTGGCGGAATGGAGAATGTGGAACCTTATAATTTCCTCCCGGTCCTGCACGACCTACATGAGAAAATGTTGACCGACGTCGTCCCCACAGGGGAGTATAGCCATGTTCGGTTGTGTTTACGCTCCCGGGATTTGAAAAACCCCGTCAACCTGGCACTAATTCGGCGTAATGTCCTGACGGGGGAGAGATTCATGGCTGCACTAGACAAAGTAGTGCAGTCAAATGAGTCTCTTGGTCCCGGGAGCGAATTGGAGTTTGACTTCGTTTGTGCCAACCTGGACCGGGTCGGTAGCGGTGGCGATGGAAGACGTACAGGCCCCGAGACTCGTCGCGTCGCTGACGTCGGGTCATTCATTGTCAAGAAGGGGAGTGTGCGTAGCATCATCAATAGAGATGGAATCTGCCTCGCAAGAGCACTCGTCGTCGCCCGAGAGCTTTGCTTAAAAAATAAAGGCCTGCCAAATACTTACACCATAATCAGCAACTACCGCTACCCTTTACAACGCCAAGAAGCTCGTCAACTTCACTTGGATGCGGGTGTACCTGAGGGTCCCTGCGGACTCCCGGAAGTTCAGCTTTTCCAGACGTACCTGACTCAGTTCAGGATTATAGTTTATTCTGCTGACGACGCCTTCCTTCCCATCTTCATTGGTCCAGAAGGAGGGGACAACCTTTATTTGTTGTTTAGTGCAGGGCATTACGACGTGATTACTAAACCATCAGTTTTTTTCGGGGTTAAGGAGTTCTGCCACATTTGTTTAAAGGGGTTAAATACAGAGGGGCACGTTTGCAAAGGAACCTGCAACAGGTGCCTGTCAGTCGATGTGCGTCATACAGGGGAGCTGTTGCTTTGCACGGTATGCTGTGTGTATTTGCGCGGGGCTGAATGCTTTCAGGCGCACCTGCTGAAGGCATGTCAGACACGGTGTCGCTGTGTTAAGTGCATTAGCATTTACGATCCCCTGAAAAAGCACGTTTGTAAGGCTGACACCTTAAAATTCGTCGAGCCCTGCAAAATTGATCCTGTCGGTCAGACCTACCTCTACTTTGACGTAGAGACTGTGCAGTGTGCCGACGGGTTGCTAAAACCGATACTATGTGTGGTCACATATCAAGTGGACGACGAGTGGGTCTATGCTTCATTCTCGGAAACGGACGCCTTTATGGATTGGATTCTGGCTGAAGAACGTCCTGGGGTTCAACGATTCAAGGACGCCACAGTCCTCGCACATAATCTGAAAGGCTTTGACGGCATGTTCATCATTAGTTACCTGTACAGAAAATTTTTAAAACCGGATCTCGTGTTCGATGGATCCAAGATTTTAGGTATATTTTTACCTGGCCTTAAAATAAGGTTCATCGACACGTTGTCCTTTATTCAGGCTCCTCTTCGATCATTCACGAAGACCTTCAACTTGGAGACGGTGAAAGGCTTTTTCCCCTTTAAATTCGTGAAGGAGGAAAATCTACAATATACAGGACCCATCCCTGATCGGCTTTTTTTCCAGCCGGAAGACATGGAGCCTGAAACTCTGTCAGTATTCAACGAGTGGTATGTCGCAGCAAGCCTTGAACCCTGGGATTTTCAACAGCAGCTTCTGTATTACTGCAAGGCAGATACAGAGTTGTTGCGGCGAGGCGCCCAAGCTTTCCGCGAGGAATTTTTAAATCTCACAGGCGTAGACCCATTTGCGCGTGACCTGACTATTGCCGGCGCTTGTCTTCGAATTTTCCGTGGGAAGTTTCTGCAAAAGAATACCCTCGGTGTGTGTCCCGCCCAAGGGTATTCGGCGAGTAACGACCGGCAGTCCTTGAAAGCTCTCGCATGGTTAGAGTATGAGGCTTCCAAGGACAACATCGTAATTCAAACTGCGCGATCACCCGGAGGTGAGTATAAGATAGGGCAGTACAAATTGGATGGCGTGTGCCACAGTACCCGTTGTTATTACGAATTTTTAGGTTGTTACTATCATTGCTGCTTGAAATGTTTCAAACCTGAAAAAATAGATCAGCGCACGAGAAAGCCATTTGGTCTGCTAAACACCCGGACCATGGATCGTCTTGAGACCTTGAAAGTGCTGATGAACGGGTACACATGCAAAATTATGTGGGAGCACGAATTCGACGAGTTGATGCGCAAAAACCAGTCCGTCGCATTAATTTATAAATCCGTCGAGCCTATCAGGCGTATAGGGGCCCGTGACTACCTCTACGGAGGGCGCGTGGAGGTGTTCTCCATCTTTGCATCGGTTGACTTAGGATGTAGCCTTAACTACGTTGATTACAACAGCCTGTACCCTTATGTTTGCAAGAAGGCTCCATTCGGTAAAGGTCACCCGGTTCGGATCACCTCCGATTTCGCCACGGACCTCGACCACTATTTTGGCATTGCACACGCCACACTGTTACCCCCCGACGGTTTATTCATCCCTGTACTGCCCTATAGGTGTAATGGGAAGCTGCTTTTTCCCCTTTGTAGGATCTGTGCGGATGGACAGCTGGCACCCCCTTGTCGGCACACCGTGAACCAGCGCGCATTGACAGGATCTTGGCCTACGTTCGAAATTTACGCTGCGATGCGTGCTGGCTACAAACTTCTCCAGTTCCACGATGTGTGGCACTTTAATACCATCCTGCAATACGATCCTACAACAAAAAAGGGAGGTGTCTATGCTGGGTACATAGACACTTTTCTGGGGCTGAAGCAGCGCTACTCCGGGTTTCCCCCTGACGTGCAGACCGAGGAGCAAAAGGAAGCCTTCTGTGAGGCCTTCTTCCAGGCGGAGGGGGTTCGGATCCTCCCCTCGGAAGTTGAAAAAAACAACCTTAAGCGTACACTTTCCAAGGTCTCGCTTAATTCGTCATGGGGGAAGCATGCGCAGAACATGAGTCGAACCCAGACGACCATTGTGAGCTGTCCTGAGGGGTTTTTGGGAAAATAGTACTTCTCCCTGTCAACAGATGGCGCCAGGAGGGTTTTTAATAAGGGGGAGGGCTTAAAATATAGGTAGGTCGACCGGGGGGTCCGAAAACGAGAAATTAGAGTGAAAATAAAGGGTTTTTGGGAAAATAGTACTTCTCACTGTCAACAGATGGCGCCACTGAGGGGGAAAAGGGGGGGGGGGAAAGGGGGGTTTAATAAAGGGGGAGGAATTATTAATTATTAATAAAGGGGGCGTGGCCTGTTACGTCATAGGGGGCGTGGTCGATGACGTCATAGGGGGGAAAGCACTGTGCAAAGGGGGATTCCCCGGTTGTGAATAAACTACTAACGCTGCTATATTTGGGACTCGAACCTGGAAACTATAGAGGCTTCCAACACTACCAACTAAGCCAAACAGTCACCTTACTACTTTTAGGCACTAATTTCCATGTTACTCCAGTTTTTACAATGAGCATTGTATTCTTTAAGGTTTTGAAGGAATACACTCATAATTAGTGAGAAATGTGTCTGGAAATTTAAGACAGGAAATTATAAATTCACTACCAACGAAGCATGCCATACTTGACAATCTAGAAATACCCCCCCCCCCCCCCCCCCCTCTCACAGCTTCCAGTAAGTTTGCCATAAAAGCCATAGAAGGATATTAGTCAGCTCAAAATATACTTCGATATAAATTTCAACTAAATAGCTTAGCTGATTGTTAGTAACATTTACAGAGAGGCAACATTGCCCCCCCCTTCCCAAATAAGAAGAAAAATACACTTGGACATTCTGATAATAAAAAATCTTTAGATCGATAATTTTCGTATTTTTCCATATAACTTACGAGAGAAGGAAATGGAACACAATTAGCAACTAGAAGAATACATATCGCTTCTGGTGAAAAAGGGATACTCGTTTTCAAAAAGAATGAAGTTCTTATTTTCGATCTTTACATTCCTCTCATATTAGAAATTTGATGTAATGGATGATTGGAAAAATGCAGGCATTAATATTTTATTAGTACCTTTACCACACAAATGGAGTTTCTCATTAAACAAAAAATTGCATTTTCCCAGCTATATTTTGGAAGCAGGAAGCCAATCATTGCTGCCAATGTAAACTATGTAACCACCATAATCTATCATGCAAATTTCAAATTTCTATCATAAACATATCGTTGGCATGTTTGTTAAATATTGTGGCATTTTCACACTTTTCCACCATTATAGGACGTTATTGAAATATTCGGGGAAAGTGCGATTGTAATATTTCATCAATACCTATCTAATCAAAAAGAATTTTTAATAATATTTCGAAATACGAAAAAAATTTGCACACACAGGCAGACAGATCACAAAGTGGAGCTACTTTTCCTTTTATAACTAGGTTCAAAACTATATTTTCTTTATAATACCCGTAACCCATTCTGTATTATACCACGAAATTTTAAATAGTTTTGTAGTGTGAACTTTCTCAATATTTTTGCGAATACCACTGTGAACTTTCTTAAATTTTTGCCTAAGAAACCAGGATTATCTTTTTTTTACGCTACAAAACTTTCGTACATATTGCCTCTTTTAGTAAAATTGGAATCAGATGGCTTATTCGTATTTTTTCAATTATTTTTTGAAACTTTTGCCTCTAAAACTGGTCCGTTTTTTTTCGTGTGAATAGCATATTTGGCACAAGTGATAGGGAATATTTCAAGAAATGTAATTGTGTTGTAAATAGTCAAGTGTTCATGATTTATGTCCAAAGGCATAAATTCCTAAGACTAGCGTCATTCCGCTTAACTTCCGAAAACTATAGCACAAAACATTCTTCGCAAAAACAATAAATGCAATACTGATCCTCATTTACTTTAGGCTGCTGGTAAAAAATACTGAAGTTGTGAAGCTACCACCATCTGTTGAATTCCTGAACCATTTTTCAACAGCACATCTCGGCATGCAATTTATTAATATGTTTCTTGGCTACTTATCAAGGTGACCTGGGTTCGAGCCCCGGGTAAGGCGTGTTTGTGTTGCTTCCCTGCTGAGGTCTCACCCTTCTAATAGACCTTCTACTATGGCGTAAAAACTGGCAGGTTCCTGTCAGATCTCTGTGGCAAGCAGCTGCTTGACGGGAATATTTATTTATTTTTATACAATTTGACCTCGCAGTTAGTTCGGAAATATTCTTGTTGAAGGCAGCATAGTTTACTTTTGGCGGAGATGGAAGATTGAATTCAATGCAGATAAAATACTTGTTTACTTTGATTAAAATATCCCTCCTCCACCAGAGTTTGATTTCTCTACCCAATGTTAATTACTGATAACAGAAAAATATAAGAATTAGAAACTGCTTATTAAATCTCATTTTTCGAATCTAATCATGTTAATTTTTAAAGATTTTTTCAGCAACAGTTTTTTTTTTTGCATGGCTCCGGTGTAATTTTTTATGGGGAGGGGGGGGGGCAAAATTATTTCAGAGTGGAGTAAAACTTTTTTTTTTCAGATAATGGGAAAGCAAATCAATTTTTCAAAATATAAATATTTGACTCAAGTCTTTCATTAATCAGAGCAGTTGCAGAGACAGTAATCATGCATATATCACAAAACAAAGCAAATGAGGATGTCTGAAAATAGAACGGAAAAAATGAGATACTTATTTTTTAAAAATATATGCAAAAATGCTTTCTTATGTTAATAAATATAAATGATATGCTTCCGAAAACATAGGAAACGTAAAGGGAAAAATCAATACTACATTTTGTAAGAAAATAATATTACTATTTAGTACACTTGTGTTATTTATCATTAATTTATTTTTCAATCAATTTTACCAGAAGAGAGGTAATTGCCCTCTCCTCCCTTCCAGCTCCCTCTGCCGACACCTATTGATAGCACTTTATAATTTCATTGCTGACTTTTCCGTTTGATCACGGAATTATTCCACGCATAATTCACTCTTGACGAAATAAAAGTTCACTAGAAATTGTTTCTTCCAAAAACTCAAAATAAAGTTCATAGTTCTGATATTGCTTTAAATTTTATGTACTGTTTTCTGCTTAGCAAATGTATTTTTGAAAGATGTTTGATTTCATTTTGTTCTTTTTTTTTGTCTCTTTTCGACTTGCTTAGTTTGCAGCGTTGGCTGTCGAATGAAAGTAAACATGGGAGTTAAGCCTTTTGTTCTGTTTTATTGCATGCCCTAGAGGTATGGTTCTCCTGGCTCTCCCCGCTTACTACTGCAGTACCCTGCAGGTTAGGGTGGGTTACAGAGAATGGTAATATGCACGCTGCTGATCACTGCAAAGCACAGATATTCGCTCCATGCACAGTGCCAGTCAAAGTCGCACCTCCATTGTTTCCAGCAGCTGAAGGTCACATTCTCATCAACTGGTTGCGTTCTAGTGACAATCTGAAGGGTAGTTTCTAGAGATAAGATACAGTGAGTAAAATGGCTTTTCGATTCTAAAATTTTTCACTGAGAACAAGTATTTGTTTCAATTCACGAAACTGAATTCGGTTTCTTAGGAAAATAATCAGTTTATGCAATGAAATGAAAATAAAAATAAATTATCTCTCAAATATCTCCTTCTCAGAGAAGTCTGACAAGAACCTGTCAGTATAATACGCTATAGACAAAATCTGTGAGGAAGGCGAGACCGCAGCAGAAAGACACATCTATACATAGGGTACGACTTTTTTCAGGTTAAAAATAACTCCATTAGATGAATAATTATCGGGAAAAAAATTCTTTTTTTTCAATTTGTGTTGAAATAAAAATAATTGAAATATTCAGATATAAGGTAATAATTTATTATTGACATACGATAACATATGCATATCCATAGTTTCTTCGGCAAGAGGGTTAGTTGATAGCCCGGCAGGCTCGTAATCTACTTGAGGGCAACTGCAACTACTGGAGGGAATATTTAATTTTTAGAAAAGAATTCATAGCGGAATATTTACCGGAAGAATCGTTTGCAAAACTTTTAAAAATTGGTGGAACTGAAAAAATATAGATAAAGATGCATAATTTTAATTCCCATAAAACATATAATTTCACGTAATATAATAATAAATGGTTTGAAAACAAATTAATACACAGAACACTTAACTTTTATAAGTTCAATATTTATCTGATATTATTACATAATCATCCTAAAATTTCTTGTGGGGGGAGGGGGGGGGGTCTTATTTTCCTAACAGCAAATTTGGGGTAGTTAGTTCCTATACTGCAGACTGGCATGTTTGGAGCTCTGCAATAAACAAATTATTAAATGAAAAATAATTCCTTTGTGACAAGATAGTAAGAAACTTGACGTCTTTTATTCTAGATCAAAGGCTCTGAGGTGAGGCTACTGATAATTGAAATAACAAAAGAAATTAATGATACTTTTTATTTATGATACAAGTTCGCCATCAAAAGAACAATTTAAAATAAGCGCATTAATAAATAAAATAAAAATAAATACCTCCTCAAGCAGATGCTTGCCACAGAGGTCTGACAGGAGCCTGTCAGTTAAATACGCCAAAATATAGGGATCTGTGAGGATGGCGGGCCCTCAACAGAATTTTTGCCAACTGCACGCGGTGTTCCCAAGTGGTCACCCTCCCAGGTACCGAACGCGCCCAAAGCTGCTTACCTTCGGTGATCGGACGGTGTTTTCAGATTCAAATTTATAGCATTTGCTATTTAATTATGAACACATTTACTTCAACCAAAGCCGTATTATTAAGTCTATTGGCCTACACAGTACGTAACTATTTGATGAGGGTATTGAATTATGGATCAAAAGAAAAAATAGAAGCTTTTGTTACCTGAATTTCTTTTTCTATTTGAGTTTACCTTACAATTTTATTCGTTTTCCTCTTAATGTTGCTGCAGCTCATTTGTTGTCGCGCTGTAATGCGACGAGAAAATATCTCCTCTTGACTACTACTCTAGATGCTGAAGTGTCGGTGGTTTGACTAAGCAAATAATGATGTGGTTAGAAGATGGAGATATCAACAACTTTTGACTAGCTTCTTGTGTAACGAGAGAGAAGGGACATCATACCCAGAGGCCCCGGAATATTGTATTGTTTTGTGCGCACAAATTTGTATTGTTATCCTCCCATTCTGTTTTCCGTGGTCCCTGATCTTAGGTTGGTATACGCTGACTTTCCCCCCTCCCCCCCCACACACACACACTGCCATGGTTACGGGCTTTAGGCATGGGCCATGCTCTTGTCCTTTTCCATCCTCTCTGCTTGTTTTAGTCATTTGCTTAATTGAATCACTTACTGAATTACTTTCCAATGTAATTCATAAAAAATGATACACAATTTCATTCTTTTCACCCTCTCAAGTTCAGGTTGATGGTCCAGATCAACTCTTTCTCTCCACTTATATTTATCTTTGTAATCTTGGTCTTGTCTTATTCATATCTCAGACTTCCCTACCTGCTTTGAAATCCAAAACATTTGTATTTGGAACAAATAATAGATAGAGTTACATTTGGAACACTAAAAGTAGATTAAAAAAAAACTAAAAAAATTTATTATTATTTATTAGCATGTTTGTCTACTGATCAAAGGGGACCTAGGTTTAGAGCCCCGGATGAGGCATGGATGTTTGTGCTGTTCTTCTGCTGAGGACCAGCCATCCTCACAAATCCCTTCTACTATGGCGTATTAAACTGAGACTCCTGTCAGACTTCTGTGACAAGCAGTTGTTTGACGAGGGTATATAGATAATATCTACCCTGCCCTCGGGGAGAAAATATGACACTGAGGGGATTGGGAAGGCCGTCGTCAGTTAAATGGGAAGTAAAATTTTAGCCTTGTGTGCAGGATAACTCTATCCTCTGCCATTAAAACAGTAAGATTGAGGCTGGCTTCTCTGTCTCCTAACAGATGTACAGTGGGTCTTTGCTGTAACCAGGACATTTAGCCCATTGTGCAGAAAACAGAGCAGCTCAGACGAAATATGTTAACTCAAGCATCATTCCATCCTCCTCACCCCAATAGACATGAGCAGACCCGGATCTGAAAAAAAAAATCGAGAAGAGAGGGAAACAAGAAACAATCGAGCAGAAAAAACGGAAGGGGGGGGGGTGGAAAAGAGGCTGTATTTCCAATGCAATATATCATTTTCCCCTTGTTTTTTAAAATTTTTTTTGAAAAATCCATGAAACATAAATAAGCTTAGTAATATTTATTTCTATTACCCTTACTATGATTCTGAAAAGGAATAGGAGATGCCCCCCCCCCCCCCCCTCCCTAGATCTTGTCCTTGGACTCGAGTATGTAACCTTCCACCCATAAGACTTTTTTAGGCACATTACTGATGATCTGAAATGTAAAATTGAACAGAGTACTTTTGATTTAATCATTTGCTGAATTGAATCACTTACTCAATTACTTAACAATGTATTCTATAAAACTTATAATGATACAAAATTTTATTCTTTTCACCCTCCCAAGTTTAAGTTGTCTGGTCCCAGTCAGCTCTCTCTATCCACTTATTTTTATCTTTGCAATCTTGCTCTTGAAGTCCTCTTTTCGGCATTCTTTTTTTCATACCATTTTTCCATCTCTTTCACCGTCTTCCAGCGGGTTCTCATTTCCATATTAAATTTAGCCCTCCTTTATCCATCATATTCATAAGTCTTTCTCATTTTGTTAATATTTTTTACACCTCCAATATTTTTATGTAATCTATGATTGCTTTAGTTTCTCTATTTCTCATTTTATCTACTCTTTGCTTCCTCGGATATCTTTTGCAATATCCACTTCGATTACTTTTATCTCAGATGCAAACCTCTCTCACAAAATCATTTTTGATTCTTATGTTAGAGTACTGTCTACAATTGTATTAAAATTTATTATTTAAAAATCAATTCAGCACTCTTACTGCTTTCTATTTTTGGTCCTCTATTTTAATAATCTTGGCCGAGTGGTTAGCACGCTTGGCTACTAATCTAAGGGACCTGGGTTCGAGCCCCGGATCAGGCATGGATGTGTGTGTCGTTTTTCTGCTGAGGTCCTGCCATCCTCTCAGATCTCCTACTGTGGCATATAAACTGACAGGCTCCTGTCAGACCTCTGTATCAAGCAGCTGCTTGAGGGGGTATTTATTATTTTTTTTTTCTTTGAACTGGAAGGCCGACTGTTGAATGAAGAATTTTTTTCATCATACATTCGACTATTAATAACAGCTTTCTCTTTGCTGGGTGTTAGAAAACTGACATCAGAATCCAAAAAATGGAAACATTGGAAACTTTTTTCTTTGAAAAATTTCTAAATCGACAAACAAGCATGCGTTTTAAAAACTGTTTTGGGAAAGGAGTTAAGAGCAAAAGTCACAGGAGTCTGATATCTCGTTTTCAATGGGTGTATGTAGCTCATGACCATATGGGTTTCGAGGTGAAGGGATGCTCAGCTTAATGAGAGGCCATTTACGGAGTGGAGGGGAGCTCTGCCTGGCTCAGCTGCGGTTAACTCCGTTCTCCCTTCGGGTGAAGGAAGGGGGGGACGACAAACTAGGAAGAGTTCATTTCAAAACTCGGCCGGTTTGGTATTCTGAGGTACTTCGTTTTCCAAGGCCTGTGGTAGTTAAAGGGTTAATAACATACAATTTTCTGCTAAAACATAAAAAGTTGCACCTCCCTGGGTCTAAAAGTTCAAGTGATTGTTGCCAATGATAACTTCGTAACCTTCACATTTCAACACCAAAATTTCAAGTTTGTAACATAACTACATCGTTTGAAATTTTGGAATTTCAATTTTTTTCACCGCCAGAGGGTGCAGTTATAACTTTTGGGAGATTCGAAAAATGCAAATTGTAATATATCATTAATACCCATTCAACACAAAGAGGAATTTTTTATTTTTCTGTATAAACGAAAAAGTCCGATATCTACAGACCAAACAAAATTTATTAACTTTTTTTTTTAATATTAGTCCTAAAATTTACTTTTCCCTTTTAGCAGTTTTCTAAAGTGTTTCCAATCGTGAGAACTGAAATCTGTACAAAATATAACCCTCCCTTTTCCGGAATCAATAAGTATTCGTGCAATACCATTATGCTATGCACCCAAAACAATTCGAGCGACGACAAAACAAGGCGTCCAATTTTGAGATGGCCAACCTCTACCTATATAGGGCCTCTAGTGTAAACTAGTCTTTAATATTAACGGTTGAAAGCTACTCAATTACTGTTGCCACCAATAAATTTGAAAGAAGGAATGCAATAACTAATTTCTTCCTACTCGGGTGCTAAAGTCATCATTCAGTTGAGTAATGATCACACCATATTGGGAATTGAAGTCGTTCTACCTTCGAAAATTAGCCTAATTAAAAAAATACCTAAAAGTTTACAAATATATCGTATGCTAATATTTTAAATATTATGTTGAATGATAGGTTTTAACAAGCCTTTTCATACCAATAATTTTTTTTGCACTACTTAGACCATATTCAATTAGTTTTGCTGTAGTTACATATGCATGGCAAACTGTATCCGAGGATCCCAAGTGGGTGCGAAATGATTTGAAAAGTTCGATTATCTCGGTAATAGTTTTTCGTCAAACTTCTGACGTGGGGTGGAACATATGGTTCCTCGCAATATGTCCTCCTCTAAAAGAGATGGAGAAAAATTTAATCTGATAGAAAGGGGATCGATCTTAATGATTTTTATGCCCAATGAAAGCTAGCGACCTAGGTATTGCCATCTACCTCATATTTTAGAGCAGGTTTAGATCTAAAAAATAAAAATCGAGGGGGGGAGGCTTTCCCCGAAGTAAATCGGAGATGGCAAAATTCGAAGTCTTTGTAAAATCTAGGCGAGTTGTGAAAAGGTTTTTTCCCTAAAATTAAGGAGAGAGAGCAAAATCTAGGGCAATTGGGAATATCGAGACGGCAAAATTCAGGCGAGATGTAAAAATTATGGCGAGTATGCAAAATTCGAAGCCAATTGGTAAAAAAAAAACAGAAGTTGCAAAAATTGGGATTTTTTTTTTTGTAAAATCGTGGCTAGGTGGCAAAATTCGAAACCACTTGGGAATAGGTAGGCGAGTTATAAAAATCCCCCTCTCCCAAGGAGCAGAAATTCTTGATACCTCCCTATCAGATACATAATTTAGGTAAATGTTATTTTCTCAGTTGGCAAAATTTGTTTTCAGAGTTGGAAAATTTTCACTTTCTCCCCCCCCCCCCCCACGTCCTTCGCTAAATCCCTGTGCACAGATCTCCAGCACATGGGGCCACGGCTTTAAAAACCATCTGATTGATGCCTTATCCAAGCCGACAGGTGTCCCCTGTTGACCGAGGACAGGGCGGCGAGTTTTGAGGAAGTTTTCACTGAAAAATGTTGAAGGATAATTGTAGATGTCAATTAAATTTATCCACATTTCAACTTCAGAAAATATTGGTTTAATATTAAAGAATTAGAGAAACTAAACATTTGAGAGCAGTTGTTACTCTTATGCTTGTATACTGTTTCAAAATTGATGTAAAGTGAAAAATCACATAAATTTCCATACCTACGTTTATTTTGGTTGGGTAAGCGGCACTTTTTTGCACACCATGGGCTAGTCAGGTCACAAGAACCCCCGAAGGCTCAGAGAAGGTTGGGAGAGGGGACCTACTGGAACAGCTGTTGGGAGACAGATGGTAGCTTCCCGTCAAGGCCACCCAGCGTGTTCTTTAACGTGCACAGGGTATGGCTCTCCCGCACACTGCTTAACGTCCCATCTAACGGACGGCGGCCTTTCGAAGCCCATCGGTGTCCCCTACTGACCGTGGGCACGGCGGGAAATTTTGCGGAGATGTCTCAACGTTGACTCAGCCGGGACTCGAACTTGGAACTGTAGATTACGAGTCTGGCGCGCTACCGCCTGAGGCCCCCCCCCCCCCAAATTTATTTCGGAAAACCATAATAATAATTTTAAGGTAAATTCTTAAGAGTATTAAAAAATGATATTGTTTGTTTCCAGAACTCTTTAAATGGTAAGCAAATATTGCTAGTATATATTATATTTTCCATTTAGTGTCTGTAAATGGTAGCTAGGAAGTCACTGGAAGGAGAGCTATGCACCGATTCCCTGTATTGATGCATAGAACCGGCCAGGACTAGCGCCTAATGTCCGACCCCGCCTTCTCATGGTGCAGACCATTACTACCTTTCAAATGAGATACTATCTTGTGGAAATGAACGGAAGGGGAGGGCTGCCAGATTAGTGTGGCCTACTGATCTGGACAACTCTGGCTACTTTTCTTTTTTTTTCTACCCTGCTGAGGAGTGGTCAACCACACAGGGTCCTGGTACTGACATATAAACCTACTGGACTGATATAAGGCTCTGAGCTTGATTATGGATCCTGAATTTGCTGCACTGGTGGGCTTCTGTGAAGGGAAAATCCTCCTTTGTGTTTTCTCAACAATTGATTGTATTGTTGTTGTGTTTTCTGTTTGTTTGTGGGTTGAAAGCCCCAAGTGAATAGATTCACAGGATATGTTTAACAGCTGGTGGATAATCCTGAGTAGAGGTCATCGCAGGCACCTGAACACTTTGCTTCTATTGGCAAGTAGTTTATTCACAACCTACCGTTCCCCCTTTGCACAGTGCTTTCCCCCCCTATGTCGCAATCGTCCACGTTGCCTTCTTGACTTGGACCCCCTATGTCGCAATCGACCGGAAATTGACCTGTGCTGGGCCACATTGCCTTCTGAACTTTGACCCCTATGTTGCAATCAACAGGAAATTGACCCTGGTGTCGCAACTGTCGTGGCGCTCCTTATTAATAATTCATAATTAAAAATTCCTCCCCCTTTTAACCCCCGGCGCTATCTAGTGCCTATGAGGGACACTATTTTCCCAAAAAATCTTCATTTTAACTCTAATTTTAAGCCCTCCTTCTCGAATAATCTCGATTTTCCTTTATCGATTTTTCTTTATTTCAGACCCCCCAATGGTTGACTTATATTTTAAACCCTCCACTTGCAGACCCCCTGGTTGACCTATATTTTAAGCCCTACCTATATTTTAAGCCCCCCTCCTTCCCTCGGATTACAAGCCTCAGAATAATTGCACAGAAAAGGATGACACAAGTCTCAATTGTAAAAACACCTCGAAAAAGACCCCCCTGGTTGACCTATATTTTAAGCCCTACCTATATTCTAAGCTCCCTCCTTCCCTCGGACTGATTGATGCACGCCTAAGAATAATTGCACAGAAAAGGATGATTACAAGGCTCAGTTGTAAAAACACCTCCAAAAAGACCCCCTGGTTGACCTACATTTTAAGCTCTACCTATATTTTAAGGCCCCTCCTTCCCTCGGACCGGCTGATGCACACCTCAGAATAATTGCACAGAAAAGGATGATACAAGTCTCAATTGTAAAATCAACTCCCAAAGTTGTATTCTTATTAAACCTCCCTCCCCTTAAAAAACTAATCGGTGGTGTCCAATACGTATTTTAGTACATCTCCTGTATTTAAAAACTCTCTAGGTATTCATCTGAAATTTTACAAGACCACTCAACTCTTTCTGAATGACAACGGTCAGAATGCCTAATGCAGCTCTCTAAATAAAACTTTCTTTAACAGAAAATCAACTCTCAAAGTTGTATTCTTATTAATTAAACACTCATCAAAACCACACATCCCTTCTATTAAAAGTTACCTCTATTAAAACTTCACAAACTCACGTCCTTTTACAAGTTCTCTAAACATGTTGTATATTCTCTGTATTTATTCCTTATAATTAAACACTCATCAAAAATTCTCTCACCTTTATTAAAAAATCACTCCACGGTCGTAATAAAAAAGTTTTCTGTAGATGGGTTTCATCCAAAAAAAAAAAAATCCTCCACCTGCAGTGAGATTCGAACCGACTATCTTGGGCTCGATAGCCGGACGCACTCGACTATGGTTTGTACTTAATGTGGCCTAGAAAGGTGTCGAACGGGTCAGACATTTCAAATATTAACCTAATACGTTTTTTACAACCTTCGTATTCTTTATAACTAGTTTTTTCTACGTATTTCTTATAATGAACCCGATAGTCCTTTCACGTTAACATATGTATTTTTTATAACTCACGTATTTTAAGTCCGTTTCAGTAACACTTATTTCTTTTAACTCCGTGACTGTTGGCTGTCGCTTACTAGGACTATCCACAGTAACTATTTTTAAAAGACTGGCCCGCAGAAAATGCCGATGGGTTAAAAATTAATAAAAACTGATTATACTCGTCACGATGAAAAATATTGAGGGGTAGTAGGGCCGACCTAAAAGACTCAGTGTTCGGATCCTCACCCTGGACAACGTTTCACTGACGGATGGTTAAGTCCTGTGAAATTATTCCAAACGGGGAATCACAAGGGTTTTATTAACGAATGAATCTTGGATCTGTGCTGCTTCCGTGTCAGGAGCACTGCCCTACATCGTGAAAACCCACTAGCACTCTTTATCGTGGTTTTCGGACTCGATATTTTTCCAAGTCCCGAGACGGTTCTCCCAATTCTATCCTTTACGATACAAGGGCGTTTCAATGTACCCAATGTAGACAAACCCTTTTGAAATGACGCGTCCTAAACCTCCAAGTGCTGGGCTTATTAAAATTAGTCTCCATCGGGTTGGTCCCGTCAGATATCTGTGTTTCCACGTAGTAATGCTACACTGAAGAAAAGTCGGCTAAAAAACCGTCTTTAACATCGTTTGCGTGCGAACGTATGCAGCATCACGCTGTTGAAATCGGGTAAAAAAAATAACTTTTTTTTTTTGTACGCAGTAGAATGTTCAAAGTACGTTGCAGTTACTGTTGCGTAAATTCCATCACGAATGCACGTTAACGGTGTAGGGGAACATTAGTTTTAGCAAATACTTCAATTATAAAAAAAAATAATACAATGTCTCACGCACCCTTTCAACTTACCTGCACTAATCCACTGATATTTTATTTGCAGCTGGACTGATAGTCAAAATTTAGCAAATATTACAAAGAATCTCTCAATTGTAAAAATCAACTCTCAAAGTTGTATTCTTATTAATTAAAACCCTTTCTATTAAAAGTTACTTCTATTAAAAATCTTTTGCTATTCATTTTGCCAGGACTGCTAAACGATTCCCTTTTATTAAATTTCAATTCTTTGGGATTCATTTTTTCCAACCCCGTTAATCGATCCCCTAGTAAATAAAAACTCTCACTCACCTTTATTAAAATCATCCAGCGCTCGTAATAAATCAGTTTAATCGGGAAAAAAAAAAAATCATTCCCTCGCTAGCGTACCTCAACGTTAATTTCGGGAAAAAGTCTCATCGGATCCAAGGTTCACGTATTTTACTAGAAGAATGACACAGTAATTGTTCCACAGAAAAATTAATAAAATTTGGTTTAAATTATTCGTAGGACTTGTATATAAGATCTACCTTGCAATAGACGTTCAACAGGCTAAAAGTTTTCCAAGTCCGTTATCAGTGTATCGGAAATCGTACATTTCCTGTTGACATCCTTCAGATCGTTTATCCGTGGGTAACAACAGCACTTTCGCCACATCACACGATATGGTGCAATCCTTTCTCAGCTGGAAGATCAAAAGGTCAAATGTCCAGCGCTTCACTGTGTCTGCATTTGACACTGATAAGGTTTAAAAATAGATATTTCCTAGAATCCACATTGCCTTCTCAGATTAGACTTTGAACCCTATGTCGCAACCGACCATATTTTAAGTCCTCTTCATAGAACCCCTGGTTGACTTATATTTTAAGTCCCTTTCTCGAATTTTCTTGTTTTTCCCCTGTTTAACCCATATTCCCTCCCCTCTTTAAACCAAATCAGTTTTTGCGCATTTAATCGGTGTCATCCAACGTCCATACTATTTTTAGTATGTCTCCTGTATTTAAAAAAAAAAAAATATTGGCTTTCGTCGCCGTATTTGAACGCGCTACCTCAGTACCGATAGCTGAAGTGTCATCGCCAGGGCGCGGATTTTTGCGGAGATAAATCTCAACTCTGGCCCTGCTATCCGCTCGACAATATTTGCTACTGATAAAACGATTTCCTTCATTAAAAATAAAAACTAATTAAATAATGGGGTATCACTGAGAAAATACTGGGAAGAACAAACTGATTTCGTGCTAAAACATCTCCAGATTTCAGCTTACTTGAAAAACTATTGTTAGAAATGAACCAGTGACTTGAATCACTCAACTTCCATAAGAATACACAATTATGGTACAGTGTCGGGAAGAAATATGTTTCAACGAAATTCAATTGCATGTATTACGATCAGAAAAATAATTTAGTGGACAAAGTTTAAAATAGTTATTAAATGGTACCTTACAGTGCAAGTGCGCTTCAGGCGAAAAGCCTCCCCTTCGAACACTGAACCCCGTTTTTCCGAAGTAACTGTGTCACAAGTCTTCCTACATCATCCCTAAACAGAGAATCGGATTCAATGTGCAAGAAGATCAAGACCTCATTTGAAGGAGCACATAGTGGAACTCCATAGTGAAATGAACATTGGCCTCTTGCGGGACCTAGTTATATCCCTACTCCAAGAGAATTACTAATGAAAACGTGCTATTGTTAATGTATGTAATTCCGACAAAAAATGTTTTGTCTGTTTTAGTCACTTTGTATCCTGCAATAGGAAACACTGAACACTTTAACAACTATATACATTTAGAAGAAAACACATCAGGTCTAATTTTCCCTTTAACAATAAATCAAATATCTAAATTCGAAAAAATTAACATTTCTGTCTGGATACGAGAAAGAGATGTTCCCACTCTACATCACACCATTCAGATTTAAAGCGCACGCAAATCTCCTACTGTTATCAGACGATGAAAAGCAGCATTATTGTTCCATTAAGAATTTGTTTCTATGAAATTCAAAGGGAGAATGCTGTTTTCCATATTATAGGGAATGCAATTAATAATTCCTTGCAGAAGGTTGTCCTTTAGGTTATGAAATAATCTTATTAGAATGCTTAAAATTGAGATGACACACATTAGCTCCTCGGAGAAGCGCTAGCGGGTAGAAGACTATACCCGTGTAATGAAAATATTCATTCGACATAAAAAAAAAAAAAAAAACCTACGCCAATATCGCGTACACTGACGTGCTCCTCTTAGCTGATGTGTTTGGTGGCAGATACTGACCCCTGCTATGTTTACACAGCTCCTGCCTTCATACCTGAAGATGACAAATACTAGAGTTGATAACCTACAATGTATCTTTTTGGAAGGCATACGAGGAGGAATTTCGGTGATATGCAGACAACGAGCATTTAGAATGAAAAACTGATAGCAAGTTTGCTTTACTGTCATACAAACCTGAAAAGAGATGAAATGGGTAGTACTTTACCCATGATACAGCCTGTGACTAGGTCGTTAAATCAAATTACATGCATAAACGAAAATTAGAAAAACAACGAAATGGTTGGTAAATTCAATGAGAATCACTAAAATGTAAAGAGTGTTGGAATATCTGTAAATGCACACACATTTCAGTGGATAGGTGAATATTTTCACAATTCTTTGGAAGTGGAAGGCACAATAACTGTAAAACATACTGTGACGAGAGAGAAAGTATAAAAATGTAGTGGGATGGTTGTAAAAAATCGCTTCAAAACAGAAAATTACAACGCAAATACTGTAAGATAGAAAAAAAAAAAAAAAAAAACGACTATTCGACGGTTATTCCAAGCCGCTATCTCACGCTCTTTTCAGATTTCCTCGTTCTATAGTTCCCTGGTACGTAGCGCATAAGTGTGGGTGTAGTTGGCTATTTTTCGTTGCAAACACAAGTTGTTTTCACTATTAGTTATTTTTCCTGCATGAGAATACACATTTCTATACTACATTGCGTACACACGGATGGACGAATATCACAAAATACTTTGCATATAGAAAACATCAGTAAAGAACCAGAGAAGTTTGGAAATTTAAAATCTGAAAACTCAGTGTTTATAAGAAAACAACAATATTTTCAGTATTTTCATGAAAAGTTCGGTCCCAGAATCGATCCGCTAGACCTAACTTTGCATTCTCTGACTTCAACCACCGATAAAACGTAATGTAAGCTCTCCCGTCGGTTATCCCAAGCCGCTATCTCTTTTCAGAGTTTCTGGTCCCCTCGGTACGTTTGAATAAGCGCATAAGTGTGGGTGAAAATGGCTATTTTTCGCTGCAAACACAAGTTTTTCGACAAAGATAGGGTGTTTCACTACAATCTAAAATGGGATTTCATGTGTGTTTAGTTATTTTTCCTGCATGAGAATATTTCTAACCTCATAGACAGCAGGTTAGTTACTTCGGATCTAACAAAGCCAAGTAAGATCTAACAAAGCATAGTAAGACATGAACGTCTGTGTTGTTTTCCTACCAAGATCCCGACATCCTCTCACCCCCTTCTACTGGGTCGTATGAAAAAATCCTGTAACTGTTACGACAATTAGCTGCGTGAAGGCGTATTTATTTTTAAAGCAAAGACACATTAATTTCGGACTCGCTAGCTAGAGAATGATATATTAACTTGCTAAAGTTTGATTTTAATGATCAGATAGTGTATACATCACCACTTTTTTAGTTCATACTAATATCTTCTAACTTTCAAAGGAAATATTGTCTCATTATAAGCGATTTCATACAAAGAGATGCGCACTCTATGCTTCACATTTAAATCTATAGAGATAACGATCACTGCCCATGGAACACATCTGTGAAAAACACGCTATGATAGGGTTTGAGGAAGATTTTTAGTCCATGGGGGTGCTGCACTGCAGGAAAGCACATTATCTTTGAGATCAGAACCTACATGAAAGTTATACTGTTTGTGTTTGAGAAAGATTCTTTAGTTCACGGGACACCGCATGAATAAGTGCATAAGTGTGGGTGAAGACGGCTATTTTTCGCTGCAAACACAAGTTTTTCGACAAAGATAGGGTGTTTCACTACAATCTAACACGGGATTTCATGTGTGTTTAGTTATTTTTCCTGCATGAGAATATTTCTAATCTATCTCATAGACAGCAGGTTAGTTACTTCCGATCTAACAAAGCCAAGGTCTGAGATCCATAGTAAGACATGAACGTTTGTGTTGTTTTCCTACCAAGATCCCGACATCCTCTCACCCCCTTCTACTGGGTCGTATGAAAAAATCCTGTAACTGTTACGACAATTAGCTGCGTGAAGGCGTATTTATTTTTAAAGCAAAGACACATTAATTTCGGACTCGCTAGCTAGAGAATGATATATTAACTTGCTAAAGTTTGATTTTAATGATCAGATAGTGTATACATCACCACTTTTTTAGTTCATACTAATATCTTCTAACTTTCAAAGGAAATATTGTCTCATTATAAGCGATTTCATACAAAGAGATGCGCACTCTATGCTTCACATTTAAATCTATAGAGATAACGATCACTGCCCATGGAACACATCTGTGAAAAACACGCTATGATAGGGTTTGAGAAAGATTTTTAGCCTATGGGGGTGCTGCACTGCAGGAAAGCACATTATCTTTGATATCAGAACCTACGTGAAAGTTATACTGTTTGGGTTTGAGAAAGATTCTTTAGTTCACAGGGCACCGCATGAATAAGCGCATAAGTGTGGGTGAAGATGGCTATTTTTCGCTGCAAACACAAGTTTTTCGACAAAGATAGGTTGTTTCACTACAATCTAACACGGGATTTCATATTTGTTTAGTTATTTTTCCCTGCATATTTCTATACTAGTGTGGAATTCTTAGAACAAGTGGTACTATGTTCGTTTCAAAGTGGTTCTGGCAAGCACACGTTTTTTGATAATGTCATGCACCCTGTTTGGAAAGAACACTGTCTATGGAGCATTACTCCTGTAAATTCCATAAGCATAATGATTTCAGCTGTATGTGAACCAAACATTCACTTGAGAAGAATATTTAAAAAACATCAGTGTGAACTCATGGATACATAAAACGTGTCTCTTTCTTGTGTCTCTTCATATCTATATACTATTCTCACGAACACAAAAGATAGAACTTTCGAAGGAAGATGATCAGTGCAACAGTTAAGAAACTGATTTTCTGCGTTTTGGGGCTTTTCACCAATGCCATCTAGGGGCAAATATGTTGACTGTCTGATTCGAGTAAAAACAAGATTATTACTTTTAAGCAGTCGGTTTATGAATATGTAGGAGAATGTTTTTCTGATCTTATGCAAAATATATTCTTGTGTGGTGTATGGTATTATTCAACGGATGTCTTTCTAAGTGTACGCATATATCCGTGCAATAGACTAAGTTTTTTCTCACAAACTTATTTCGTCTCTGTAATTGTATGTTTGTGCGTGCGTATGCTTTCATGTTTGTGTGTGTGTGTGTGTGTGTATGTTTCTGTGTGCGGATGAGTATGTGCGTGCGTATGTTTTCGTGTGTGTGTGTGTGTATACGTCTTCATGTCTCTCTGTGTGTGTGTGTGTTTCATCTTTATGTGTATATGTTATCGTATGTGTGTTTTGTTCACATGCAAGAATAAACATATTGTCTTACGGACACTTGCTTGCTACAGAAGAAGCTAACAATTTAAAACGAGACTAGTGGTTACGCAAAATATTTCATCACAGATCTTAACTTCAATACTCATATTTCAGGAGATGTAAGGATTTTTCTTCAGCACGTTCGAATATTTTTTGAACACTACTGTCTTACGTTACGTTTCCTGTCAGATGTCTCGTAACGAACAAAGCGTGTGTGTTTTGCTAATACAGAAGAGGACATTCAACCGAGAATATTTCAAACTTAGAATAACACAACATCCTGATGCGTTAAGAACGAAGTGGAGGGATACTAACAGCTGAAACACGACCTGAAGCGATCGAAATCCTGTTGTTTAAAAATCCTTGTTGTTAAAATCCTTGTTTCAAAAAAGAGACCTCTTTTTTGAAACAACTGGATTTTTTCAGTAGTATTACGATTTATCACCCTTCGTCCCCTTGCGCGAAACAACAGGATTTCGATCGCTTCAGGTCGTGTTTCAGCTGTTAGTATCCCTCCACTTCGTTCTTAACGCATCAGGATGTTGTGTTATTCTAAGTTTGAAATATTCTCGGTTGAATGTCCTCTTCTGTATTAGCAAAACACACACGCTTTGTTCGTTACGAGACATCTGACAGGAAACGTAACGTAAGACAGTAGTGTTCAAAAAATATTCGAACGTGCTGAAGAAAAATCCTTACATCTCCTGAAATATGAGTATTGAAGTTAAGATCTGTGATGAAATATTTTGCGTAACCACTAGTCTCGTTTTAAATTGTTAGCTTCTTCTGTAGCAAGCAAGTGTCCGTAAGACAATATGTTTATTCTTGCATGTGAACAAAACACACATACGATAACATATACACATAAAGATGAAACACACACACACACAGAGAGACATGAAGACGTATACACACACACACACACGAAAACATACGCACGCACATACTCATCCGCACACAGAAACATACACACACACACACACACACACAAACATGAAAGCATACGCACGCACAAACATACAATTACAGAGACGAAATAAGTTTGTGAGAAAAAACTTAGTCTATTGCACGGATATATGCGTACACTTAGAAAGACATCCGTTGAATAATACCATACACCACACAAGAATATATTTTGCATAAGATCAGAAAAACATTCTCCTACATATTCATAAACCGACTGCTTAAAAGTAATAATCTTGTTTTTACTCGAATCAGACAGTCAACATATTTGCCCCTAGATGGCATTGGTGAAAAGCCCCAAAACGCAGAAAATCAGTTTCTTAACTGTTGCACTGATCATCTTCCTTCGAAAGTTCTATCTTTTGTGTTCGTGAGAATAGTATATAGATATGAAGAGACACAAGAAAGAGACACGTTTTATGTATCCATGAGTTCACACTGATGTTTTTTAAATATTCTTCTCAAGTGAATGTTTGGTTCACATACAGCTGAAATCATTATGCTTATGGAATTTACAGGAGTAATGCTCCATAGACAGTGTTCTTTCCAAACAGGGTGCATGACATTATCAAAAAACGTGTGCTTGCCAGAACCACTTTGAAACGAACATAGTACCACTTGTTCTAAGAATTCCACACTAGTATAGAAATATGCAGGGAAAAATAACTAAACAAATATGAAATCCCGTGTTAGATTGTAGTGAAACAACCTATCTTTGTCGAAAAACTTGTGTTTGCAGCGAAAAATAGCCATCTTCACCCACACTTATGCGCTTATTCATGCGGTGCCCTGTGAACTAAAGAATCTTTCTCAAACCCAAACAGTATAACTTTCACGTAGGTTCTGATATCAAAGATAATGTGCTTTCCTGCAGTGCAGCACCCCCATAGGCTAAAAATCTTTCTCAAACCCTATCATAGCGTGTTTTTCACAGATGTGTTCCATGGGCAGTGATCGTTATCTCTATAGATTTAAATGTGAAGCATAGAGTGCGCATCTCTTTGTATGAAATCGCTTATAATGAGACAATATTTCCTTTGAAAGTTAGAAGATATTAGTATGAACTAAAAAAGTGGTGATGTATACACTATCTGATCATTAAAATCAAACTTTAGCAAGTTAATATATCATTCTCTAGCTAGCGAGTCCGAAATTAATGTGTCTTTGCTTTAAAAATAAATACGCCTTCACGCAGCTAATTGTCGTAACAGTTACAGGATTTTTTCATACGACCCAGTAGAAGGGGGTGAGAGGATGTCGGGATCTTGGTAGGAAAACAACACAAACGTTCATGTCTTACTATGGATCTCAGACCTTGGCTTTGTTAGATCGGAAGTAACTAACCTGCTGTCTATGAGATAGATTAGAAATATTCTCATGCAGGAAAAATAACTAAACACACATGAAATCCCGTGTTAGATTGTAGTGAAACACCCTATCTTTGTCGAAAAACTTGTGTTTGCAGCGAAAAATAGCCGTCTTCACCCACACTTATGCACTTATTCATGCGGTGTCCCGTGAACTAAAGAATCTTTCTCAAACACAAACAGTATAACTTTCATGTAGGTTCTGATCTCAAAGATAATGTGCTTTCCTGCAGTGCAGCACCCCCATGGACTAAAAATCTTCCTCAAACCCTATCATAGCGTGTTTTTCACAGATGTGTTCCATGGGCAGTGATCGTTATCTCTATAGATTTAAATGTGAAGCATAGAGTGCGCATCTCTTTGTATGAAATCGCTTATAATGAGACAATATTTCCTTTGAAAGTTAGAAGATATTAGTATGAACTAAAAAAGTGGTGATGTATACACTATCTGATCATTAAAATCAAACTTTAGCAAGTTAATATATCATTCTCTAGCTAGCGAGTCCGAAATTAATGTGTCTTTGCTTTAAAAATAAATACGCCTTCACGCAGCTAATTGTCGTAACAGTTACAGGATTTTTTCATACGACCCAGTAGAAGGGGGTGAGAGGATGTCGGGATCTTGGTAGGAAAACAACACAGACGTTCATGTCTTACTATGCTTTGTTAGATCTTACTTGGCTTTGTTAGATCCGAAGTAACTAACCTGCTGTCTATGAGGTTAGAAATATTCTCATGCAGGAAAAATAACTAAACACACATGAAATCCCATTTTAGATTGTAGTGAAACACCCTATCTTTGTCGAAAAACTTGTGTTTGCAGCGAAAAATAGCCATTTTCACCCACACTTATGCGCTTATTCAAACGTACCGAGGGGACCAGAAACTCTGAAAAGAGATAGCGGCTTGGGATAACCGACGGGAGAGCTTACATTACGTTTTATCGGTGGTTGAAGTCAGAGAATGCAAAGTTAGGTCTAGCGGATCGATTCTGGGACCGAACTTTTCATGAAAATACTGAAAATATTGTTGTTTTCTTATAAACACTGAGTTTTCAGATTTTAAATTTCCAAACTTCTCTGGTTCTTTACTGATGTTTTCTATATGCAAAGTATTTTGTGATATTCGTCCATCCGTGTGTACGCAATGTAGTATAGAAATGTGTATTCTCATGCAGGAAAAATAACTAATAGTGAAAACAACTTGTGTTTGCAACGAAAAATAGCCAACTACACCCACACTTATGCGCTACGTACCAGGGAACTATAGAACGAGGAAATCTGAAAAGAGCGTGAGATAGCGGCTTGGAATAACCGTCGAATAGTCGTTTTTTTTTTTTTTTTTTTCTATCTTACAGTATTTGCGTTGTAATTTTCTGTTTTGAAGCGATTTTTTACAACCATCCCACTACATTTTTATACTTTCTCTCTCGTCACAGTATGTTTTACAGTTATTGTGCCTTCCACTTCCAAAGAATTGTGAAAATATTCACCTATCCACTGAAATGTGTGTGCATTTACAGATATTCCAACACTCTTTACATTTTAGTGATTCTCATTGAATTTACCAACCATTTCGTTGTTTTTCTAATTTTCGTTTATGCATGTAATTTGATTTAACGACCTAGTCACAGGCTGTATCATGGGTAAAGTACTACCCATTTCATCTCTTTTCAGGTTTGTATGACAGTAAAGCAAACTTGCTATCAGTTTTTCATTCTAAATGCTCGTTGTCTGCATATCACCGAAATTCCTCCTCGTATGCCTTCCAAAAAGATACATTGTAGGTTATCAACTCTAGTATTTGTCATCTTCAGGTATGAAGGCAGGAGCTGTGTAAACATAGCAGGGGTCAGTATCTGCCACCAAACACATCAGCTAAGAGGAGCACGTCAGTGTACGCGATATTGGCGTAGGTTTTTTTTTTTTTTTTTATGTCGAATGAATATTTTCATTACACGGGTATAGTCTTCTACCCGCTAGCGCTTCTCCGAGGAGCTAATGTGTGTCATCTCAATTTTAAGCATTCTAATAAGATTATTTCATAACCTAAAGGACAACCTTCTGCAAGGAATTATTAATTGCATTCCCTATAATATGGAAAACAGCATTCTCCCTTTGAATTTCATAGAAACAAATTCTTAATGGAACAATAATGCTGCTTTTCATCGTCTGATAACAGTAGGAGATTTGCGTGCGCTTTAAATCTGAATGGTGTGATGTAGAGTGGGAACATCTCTTTCTCGTATCCAGACAGAAATGTTAATTTTTTCGAATTTAGATATTTGATTTATTGTTAAAGGGAAAATTAGACCTGATGTGTTTTCTTCTAAATGTATATAGTTGTTAAAGTGTTCAGTGTTTCCTATTGCAGGATACAAAGTGACTAAAACAGACAAAACATTTTTTGTCGGAATTACATACATTAACAATAGCACGTTTTCATTAGTAATTCTCTTGGAGTAGGGATATAACTAGGTCCCGCAAGAGGCCAATGTTCATTTCACTATGGAGTTCCACTATGTGCTCCTTCAAATGAGGTCTTGATCTTCTTGCACATTGAATCCGATTCTCTGTTTAGGGATGATGTAGGAAGACTTGTGACACAGTTACTTCGGAAAAACGGGGTTCAGTGTTCGAAGGGGAGGCTTTTCGCCTGAAGCGCACTTGCACTGTAAGGTACCATTTAATAACTATTTTAAACTTTGTCCACTAAATTATTTTTCTGATCGTAATACATGCAATTGAATTTCGTTGAAACATATTTCTTCCCGACACTGTACCATAATTGTGTATTCTTATGGAAGTTGAGTGATTCAAGTCACTGGTTCATTTCTAACAATAGTTTTTCAAGTAAGCTGAAATCTGGAGATGTTTTAGCACGAAATCAGTTTGTTCTTCCCAGTATTTTCTCAGTGATACCCCATTATTTAATTAGTTTTTATTTTTAATGAAGGAAATCGTTTTATCAGTAGCAAATATTGTCGAGCGGATAGCAGGGCCAGAGTTGAGATTTATCTCCGCAAAAATCCGCGCCCTGGCGATGACACTTCAGCTATCGGTACTGAGGTAGCGCGTTCAAATACGGCGACGAAAGCCAATATTTTTTTTTTTTTAAATACAGGAGACATACTAAAAATAGTATGGACGTTGGATGACACCGATTAAATGCGCAAAAACTGATTTGGTTTAAAGAGGGGAGGGAATATGGGTTAAACAGGGGAAAAACAAGAAAATTCGAGAAAGGGACTTAAAATATAAGTCAACCAGGGGTTCTATGAAGAGGACTTAAAATATGGTCGGTTGCGACATAGGGTTCAAAGTCTAATCTGAGAAGGCAATGTGGATTCTAGGAAATATCTATTTTTAAACCTTATCAGTGTCAAATGCAGACACAGTGAAGCGCTGGACATTTGACCTTTTGATCTTCCAGCTGAGAAAGGATTGCACCATATCGTGTGATGTGGCGAAAGTGCTGTTGTTACCCACGGATAAACGATCTGAAGGATGTCAACAGGAAATGTACGATTTCCGATACACTGATAACGGACTTGGAAAACTTTTAGCCTGTTGAACGTCTATTGCAAGGTAGATCTTATATACAAGTCCTACGAATAATTTAAACCAAATTTTATTAATTTTTCTGTGGAACAATTACTGTGTCATTCTTCTAGTAAAATACGTGAACCTTGGATCCGATGAGACTTTTTCCCGAAATTAACGTTGAGGTACGCTAGCGAGGGAATGATTTTTTTTTTTTCCCGATTAAACTGATTTATTACGAGCGCTGGATGATTTTAATAAAGGTGAGTGAGAGTTTTTATTTACTAGGGGATCGATTAACGGGGTTGGAAAAAATGAATCCCAAAGAATTGAAATTTAATAAAAGGGAATCGTTTAGCAGTCCTGGCAAAATGAATAGCAAAAGATTTTTAATAGAAGTAACTTTTAATAGAAAGGGTTTTAATTAATAAGAATACAACTTTGAGAGTTGATTTTTACAATTGAGAGATTCTTTGTAATATTTGCTAAATTTTGACTATCAGTCCAGCTGCAAATAAAATATCAGTGGATTAGTGCAGGTAAGTTGAAAGGGTGCGTGAGACATTGTATTATTTTTTTTTATAATTGAAGTATTTGCTAAAACTAATGTTCCCCTACACCGTTAACGTGCATTCGTGATGGAATTTACGCAACAGTAACTGCAACGTACTTTGAACATTCTACTGCGTACAAAAAAAAAAAGTTATTTTTTTTACCCGATTTCAACAGCGTGATGCTGCATACGTTCGCACGCAAACGATGTTAAAGACGGTTTTTTAGCCGACTTTTCTTCAGTGTAGCATTACTACGTGGAAACACAGATATCTGACGGGACCAACCCGATGGAGACTAATTTTAATAAGCCCAGCACTTGGAGGTTTAGGACGCGTCATTTCAAAAGGGTTTGTCTACATTGGGTACATTGAAACGCCCTTGTATCGTAAAGGATAGAATTGGGAGAACCGTCTCGGGACTTGGAAAAATATCGAGTCCGAAAACCACGATAAAGAGTGCTAGTGGGTTTTCACGATGTAGGGCAGTGCTCCTGACACGGAAGCAGCACAGATCCAAGATTCATTCGTTAATAAAACCCTTGTGATTCCCCGTTTGGAATAATTTCACAGGACTTAACCATCCGTCAGTGAAACGTTGTCCAGGGTGAGGATCCGAACACTGAGTCTTTTAGGTCGGCCCTACTACCCCTCAATATTTTTCATCGTGACGAGTATAATCAGTTTTTATTAATTTTTAACCCATCGGCATTTTCTGCGGGCCAGTCTTTTAAAAATAGTTACTGTGGATAGTCCTAGTAAGCGACAGCCAACAGTCACGGAGTTAAAAGAAATAAGTGTTACTGAAACGGACTTAAAATACGTGAGTTATAAAAAATACATATGTTAACGTGAAAGGACTATCGGGTTCATTATAAGAAATACGTAGAAAAAACTAGTTATAAAGAATACGAAGGTTGTAAAAAACGTATTAGGTTAATATTTGAAATGTCTGACCCGTTCGACACCTTTCTAGGCCACATTAAGTACAAACCATAGTCGAGTGCGTCCGGCTATCGAGCCCAAGATAGTCGGTTCGAATCTCACTGCAGGTGGAGGATTTTTTTTTTTTTGGATGAAACCCATCTACAGAAAACTTTTTTATTACGACCGTGGAGTGATTTTTTAATAAAGGTGAGAGAATTTTTGATGAGTGTTTAATTATAAGGAATAAATACAGAGAATATACAACATGTTTAGAGAACTTGTAAAAGGACGTGAGTTTGTGAAGTTTTAATAGAGGTAACTTTTAATAGAAGGGATGTGTGGTTTTGATGAGTGTTTAATTAATAAGAATACAACTTTGAGAGTTGATTTTCTGTTAAAGAAAGTTTTATTTAGAGAGCTGCATTAGGCATTCTGACCGTTGTCATTCAGAAAGAGTTGAGTGGTCTTGTAAAATTTCAGATGAATACCTAGAGAGTTTTTAAATACAGGAGATGTACTAAAATACGTATTGGACACCACCGATTAGTTTTTTAAGGGGAGGGAGGTTTAATAAGAATACAACTTTGGGAGTTGATTTTACAATTGAGACTTGTATCATCCTTTTCTGTGCAATTATTCTGAGGTGTGCATCAGCCGGTCCGAGGGAAGGAGGGGCCTTAAAATATAGGTAGAGCTTAAAATGTAGGTCAACCAGGGGGTCTTTTTGGAGGTGTTTTTACAACTGAGCCTTGTAATCATCCTTTTCTGTGCAATTATTCTTAGGCGTGCATCAATCAGTCCGAGGGAAGGAGGGAGCTTAGAATATAGGTAGGGCTTAAAATATAGGTCAACCAGGGGGGTCTTTTTCGAGGTGTTTTTACAATTGAGACTTGTGTCATCCTTTTCTGTGCAATTATTCTGAGGCTTGTAATCCGAGGGAAGGAGGGGGGCTTAAAATATAGGTAGGGCTTAAAATATAGGTCAACCAGGGGGTCTGCAAGTGGAGGGTTTAAAATATAAGTCAACCATTGGGGGGTCTGAAATAAAGAAAAATCGATAAAGGAAAATCGAGATTATTCGAGAAGGAGGGCTTAAAATTAGAGTTAAAATGAAGATTTTTTGGGAAAATAGTGTCCCTCATAGGCACTAGATAGCGCCGGGGGTTAAAAGGGGGAGGAATTTTTAATTATGAATTATTAATAAGGAGCGCCACGACAGTTGCGACACCAGGGTCAATTTCCTGTTGATTGCAACATAGGGGTCAAAGTTCAGAAGGCAATGTGGCCCAGCACAGGTCAATTTCCGGTCGATTGCGACATAGGGGGTCCAAGTCAAGAAGGCAACGTGGACGATTGCGACATAGGGGGGGAAAGCACTGTGCAAAGGGGGAACGGTAGGTTGTGAATAAACTACTTTGGCATCATCAAATTCTTACATTGGAGGAAGTCTTCCAGTGTACTTGGCTTCAGCCTTTAGTGGTGGGGGAAGGGGTCTTTGCCCCATGTCTGCGATTAGGGGGTTGTTTGATATTGTCGGCATTCCTTCTCTCAATAAACATAGTTTCTTTAAACATCCCACTAACCATTTTCTCACCATAGGTAATTGGAATGTGAGGACTCTGCACAGAGCTTTTTCTCTTGATGTCCTCACACAAGAATTCCACTGTTATAATTTAGATATTCTTGGCCTTCAAGAGACCAGATGGACAAATAAAGGCCAGATTCTTAAAAATAATCTTAAACTTCTCTTTTCAGAGAGGGAAGATGAGAAATATCACCAAGGCATGGGTCTGCTTCTCAGCAGACACGCTAGTGATGCTCTTCTAGGATACGAGTGCATTAATGAAAGGTTTCTTACAACAAAATTTCAGACAAGCATTAAAGATTTGAATGTTACCTGCTGTTATGCCCCCACTGAAGATGCCGATGAGAAGGATAGGATTTGCTGACAACTTCAGGATATTTTGAATTCTGCAAAGGAGATATTACCCTTGTTCTAGGTGACTTCAATGCCAAAGTTGGTACTGACTCTGACCTTTGGGGACGGGTGATAGGCCCTTTTGGTATTGGTAGCTGCAATGGGCAACGTCTCCTACAGGTAAGTAAACTCAATGGTTTCAGAATAACTAACACATATTACAAACACCGCGACATACGTAAGTACACATGGGTTTCACCTGATGGGCTGCATAGGAATATGATTGATTATATATTAATTAACAGCAAATGGGCTAGTTCTGTTAGAAATACCAGGTCATATAGGGGAGCTGAAATTGGATCTGACCATTACCTTGTTAAAAGTGTCTTGCAACTCAAACTTAAAAAGTGTTGTGCTAAGGTTAAAAAATTTACTTTTAATACTAAAGCTCTGAAAGATTTAGTTATAGCCAAAGCTTACCATGATAGGTTACTTAGTCATTATGACAGTCATGGTATGCTTACTACTGAAGTTGAGGAAGAATGGGACCGTTTTAAACAAGCATTTTTTTTTAAACTAACAGTACTCTTTTAGGAAAAAAGGTGCAGAGGACGCATAATTATTTGGGTGATAAGGCACTTGAGCTCATTTCAGAAAGAAAGGATTGCAGGAATGTGCTTAATCAATAATCTACTAGTCCTGATAGAAAGCATTACAGAGAGCTTAATAAACGTTTAAAGGATCAGTTACTTGCTGATAAGAATCTTTGGCTTGATGACTTGGCTGACAAAGCCAAGGAAGCAGTTAGACAGCACAGCAGAGAGCTGTACCAGGTAGTTAATGTTTTGTGTGGTAGAATACAGAATACTTTATTTGTCCATCTGGTCTCTTGAAGGCCAAGAATATCTGGTATACAGGGGCATTTAGGTATAAAGGGATTGAAGGATAAACAAGGTTATAAAAGTTGAGGATTATGTCATGGGTAGGTGGGCTGAGCATTTCAGTAATGTTCTAAACAATGTGGTTAATCCTGCTCCCATTGCTTGTAATGATGATAGACGCATTACTGGTTTTAATATTGGTAATATAATACAGTCTGAAGATATTTTGGCTGTTTCTAAACTTAAACTACACAAATCCCCAGGCGTAGATGAAATTGCTACTGAAATGCTTCGGTTATCACATGAATGACTGAAAGTTTGAATATTTTTTTATGATAAAGGCATTTTTTCCTAAGGAATTTGCCAGAACTATTATTATCTCTATTTTTTAAAAAGATGATCATCAGTTATTGTGATAACTATGGGGTATCAGCGTATGTTCTGTTCCAGGTAAAGTTCTTTGCTTGATTGTGCTTAATAGAATTAAGAATTGTTTGATGGACAATTCTGTGATGAGCAGTGTGGATTTAGAAGTGGTAGATGATGTGAAGATCAGTTTTTTTCCCTTAGATTCTTGAGAAATTTTGTTTCATAAACATTTGTTTATTAACTGTGTTTCCAAAAAAGCTTTTGCCTCTGTCGATCATCATAATTTGTGGTTGATTGTGATATCATATGGTATACTAGACAAGTTAGTTAACATATAGAAAGCTCTCTATAATAACACCGAGTTGTGAGTGAGAGTTGGTAAGGAGTGTAGCAATTGGTTTAGCATTACTTCTGGTGTTTAACAAGGGTGCAGTTTGTCTCCTTTTCTCTTTGGTTATTGATTGTTATGCGGAATTCACTGCAAGGGAAAGATTTTGCCTTAAATGGACTGGAGATGTGAAAATTTCTGATTTAGATTATGCTAATTTATCCCTTTTGGCAAATGATGTTGATGAGATGAACTCTTTTATTCGAGCTGTTGTTGATGAGACTGGTAATAGAGTAGGTTTGGTTATAAACAGAAAGAAAACTAAAGTGATGAAAATTGGTCAGGCAGGCTGTGATTCAGTTAATCTGAATGATTGCAATCTTGAACAGGTGTCAGTTTAATTATCTTAGGAGCTATGTAACAGATGCTGGTGATGTGCGGCATGAGATTAACAGACGGATAGGGATTGTTGCCGGGACTTTTAAGAATCTATGGAGAGTGTGAAGAAATAGGCATATACACCTAAAGACTAAAATTAGACTGTATAATAGTTTGGTTCTTTCTAGGGTTAGTTATGGTAGTGAAACTTGGACACTTTGTAAACAAGATAACAGGAAACTAGATGCTTTTGATTCCAGATGCTTACGCAGTATCTTGGGCATTAGGTGGTTCAACTTTGTAACTAATGATGAGGTTAGGCATAGGAGTCTGCAACCTCCTTTAAGCAGCATATTGTGCAGAGACTCCGTTGGTTTGGCCATGTTGCCCGTATGAATGATTATAGATTAGCGAATAGAGTTATGAACAGTGTACCTAAAGGCCTCAGAAAGAGGGGAGACTTAGGATGCGGTGGGCAGACAATGTCAAACAGGATCTTGTTAGAATTGGTGTTCAGTGGCCAGATGCAGTAGATGTAGCTCAGGACAGACTTGCTTGGAGAACTAAATTGCACGGTCTGGTTGGACCTCCGAAGCCCAGAGATGCTTGAGGTTGATGATGTCTCATTTTGCTACATTTAATTCAAAATCCGGGAGCTTTGTATAGCTCCCCATTCATATACACACACATGGAAATGCCCAAGTTTTGAAATTTAGTGCAATTTGTTTAGTGCAGTTATTTTCAGGGAGGGACGACAATAAGCATCACCAAGGCGTGGGTCAAGGCGGTTTCAGCAGACACGCTAGTGATGCTCTTCTAGGATATGAGTGCATTAATAAAAGGTTTCTTACAGCAAAATTTCAGACAAGCGTTAAAGACTTGAATGTTATTTGCTGTTATGCCGTAACCGAGACTCAAGGCCGTTTCACTGGTGACGTCACACGTTCTGACGTCAGCATTCGTCGATCTAGCATCTTGACACCCGGTAGCTGCTTGTGTGTTTGTTGGCGGGATTATTATCTTTAATTATTATCTGAAGTTTAACAAATGTATTTTTAAACAATTTTTGCAAGATAAAAAATGATTGTTTGTTAGAGAATTTAGGAAATAAGAAAAAATGTCTTAGTGCAAAAAAGAGAAAGTTGTCTACCCTCAATAAATAGTATCCACAGAATTAACTGTTGGCTTTGATATTAATAGTTTTGAGACAAACAGTTTTTCTGGCATGTGGGATTTGAACCATATCTCTCCAGGTACATGCCACAGTGTTCTAAGACCACTAAACTAATAAGTTATATTAGTGAAAATAAGGCAGAGTCTGTTAGTTTAGTGGTCTTACACCACTGGCTTATATCTGGAAAGATGTATGCCTAAATGATTTAATCTTTCTTTACCAGGGTGCATAGAATTATTTTTTTAACAATCGAAGATTGATTAGAGACTATTTTCTTTACATTTGGGAGGTTAGTTGAGCGATTTATTGTCAAATCTTTAGTCATAGATTTAAAGGTAGCTTTGTAAACCAAAATATATATGTGTGTGCTTGCAGTAAATTGTAGTTTCTAAAGTTTAGATGCACTTTTCCTGCTAGTTTTTTAATATCTATTCCATCCGAAGGTTGTATCCATGTCCAAATATTATTCAAATTTAATGAGAGTTCAGAAAAAAATACAGCTCAATATTCCTATTAATTCAGTCTAATCACTAAGAAAAAGTATTGAAATTAAATCATAACTAACTGAAATTGTTACAGCTAAAGCTATTACAGTATATCATTAATTTTTAGTTCACATTTGCCCATAAAATTGTTCTTAATAATTGTCGTGTGTTTTTTTCTCTTTTTAATAAAACGCACTAATTTTCCATAAAAATTTATATGTCACGATTCTTTTATTATTAATGGTACAAACAACTAGATCAGTTATTGACAGCATTTATCGCGAAAAATATGTGAAGGAAACGATTTTATTTTTGTTAATATATAACCGAGAAATTATTTGCATTTAACTTTATTTTTAAACATATTGTGTCACTGTAATTATACGTAGAACCGATTATGACGCTCCTGGTAATTTATATGTCGTTCTACATGTTCAGAGAACGTTAAACGACGATTACATTTAGAGTCATCAATTTAGCACTATTACAAATCAAGATCTATTTTAGTTTCAACGTCTTCCCTATTTTAAGGTTTGCCATAAAATTATTACTCTAATGTACATATATACCATATAATGATACCATGTCAATTAGTTTTTGAGCACAGTGCTACACAAAAATGGCCTCCCGATCTTATAAAAAAAAAAAGTAAATGCTCGATTTGCTACGATAGAACTACGTGCGCAGGATGAACTGTGGATCAACAGGATGTGACGTCAGTTTAGACTGCAAAGGCCTTGAGTCTCGAAGGTTACGGTTATGCCCCCACTGAGGATGCCGATGAGGATAGGTTTTATGAACAACTTCAGGATATTTTGAATTCTGTCAAGAAAGGAGATATTACCCTTGTTCTTGGTGACTTCAATGCCAAAGTTGATACTGACTCTGACCTTTGGGGAGGGGTGATAGGCCCTTTTGGTATTGGTAGCTACAATGGGCAACATCTCCTACAGGTAAGTAAACTCAATGGTTTCAGAATAACTACTTATTACAAACACCGTGACATACATAAGTACAAATGGGTTTCACCTGATGGGCTGCATAAAAATATGGTTGATTATATATTAACAGCAAATGGGCTAGTTCTGTTAGATGTACCAGGGCATATAGGGGAGCTGAAATTGGATCTGACCATTACCTTGTTAAAAGTGTCTTGCAACTCAAACTTAAAAAGTGTTGTGCTAGGGTTAGAAAAATTGCTTTTAATACTAAAGCTCTGAAACACCCAGTTATAGCCAAAGCTTACCATGATAGGTTACTTGGTCATTAAGACAGTCATGGTTTGCTTACTACTGAAGTTGAGGAAGAATGGGATCATTCTAAACAGGCTTTTTTGGACACTAACAGTACTCTTTTAGGAAAAAAGGAGCAGAAGAGACAGAATTATCCGAGTGATAAGGCACTTGAGCTTATTTCGGAAAGAAAGAACTGCAGGAATGTCCTTAATCAATACCCTACTAGTCATAATAGAAAGCATTACAGAGAACTTAATAAACGTATAAAAGATCAGTTAGCTGCTGATAAGAATCTTTGGCTTGATGGTTTGGCTAACAAAGCCGAGGAAGCAGTTAGACAGCACAACAGCAGAGAACTGTACCAGATAGTTAATGTTTTGTGTGGTAGAAAACGGACAGGTATTCAAGGATTGAAGGAGAAACAAGGTAAGGTTTAGAAGAGGAGGATTCTGTCATGGTTAGGTGGGCTGAGCATTTCAGTGATCTTCAAAAAAATGTAGTTAGTTCTATTCCCATGGTTTGCAATGATGATAGATGCATTGGTGGCTTTAATGTTGGCCCTATAACACAATCTGAAGTTATTTTGGCTGTTTCTAAACTTAAACTTCATAAATCCCCAGGGGTAGATGAAATTACTACGGAAATGCTTAGAGCTGGGAATGTTTCGGTTACCACTTGGATGACTGAAATTCTGAATCTCTTTTATGATAAAGGCATGGTTCCTAAGGATTTTACCAGAGCTATTGTTATCCCTCTTTTCAAAAAAGGTGATCGCAGTTCTTGTGATAACTATAGGGGTATCAGCCTACTCTCTGTTCCAGGTAAAGTTCTTTCCATGATTGTGCTTAATAGAATTAAGAATCTGGTTGGCAGTCAATTGCGTGATGAGCAATGTGGATTCAGAAGTGGTAGGGGATGTGTAGATCAGATAATTTCACTTAGGCAGATTCTTGAGAAATGTTTACAGTTTCAGAATCCTTTGGTTGCTAGCTTTGTAGATTTCAAAAAGGCTTTCGACTCTGTTGATCGTCATAATTTGTGGTCGATTGTGAAATCATATGGTATACCAGACAAGTTAATTAACATAATGAAAGCTCTCTATAATAACACTGAGTCGTGTGTGAGAGTTGGTAAGGCTTGTAGCAATTGGTTTAGCATTACTTCTGGTGTTCGACAAGGGTGCATTTTTGTCTCCTTTTCTCTTTAGCTTGGTTATTGATTATGTTATGCGAAATTCACTTCAAGGGAAAGATTTTGGCCTTAAATGGACTGGAGATACGAAAATTTCTGATTTAGATTATGCTGATGATTTAGCCCTTTTGGCAAACGACGTTGATGAGAGGAACTCTTTGATTCGAGCTGTTGATGGCCCTTTGAGATTTAGCCCTTTTGGCAAACGACGTTGATGAGAGGAACTCTTTGATTCGAGCTGTTGATGAGACTGGTAGTAGAGTAGGTTTGGTTATAAACAGAGAGAAAACTAAAGTGATGAAAATTGGTCAGGCAGGCTGTGATTCAGTTAATCTGAATGGTTGCAGTCTTTAAAAGGTGTCACAGTTTAATTATCTTGGGAGCTACGCAACAGATAATGGTGATGTGCGGCATGCGATTAACAGACGAATAGGGATTGCTGCCGGGACTTTTAAGAATCTATGGAGAGTGTGGAGAAATAGGCGTATACACCTAAAGACTAAAATTAGACTGTATAATAGTTTGGTTCTTTCTAGGGTTAGTTATGGTAGTGAAACTTGGACACTTTGTAAACAGGAAACTAGATGCTTATGCAGTATCTTGGGCATTAGGTGGTTCAACTTTGTAACTAATGATGAGGTTAGGCAAAGGAGTTTGCAACCTCCTTTAAGCAGCATATTGTGCAGAGTTGGGTTGTTTTACCTCTGAGCGGCACTTTTTTGCACATCATGGTCTAAATGGCCAGGTCACATGGACCCCGAAGGCTCGGAGAAAGTTGGGGAAGGGGACCCACTGGAACAGCTGTTGGGAGACAGATGGTAGCCTCCCATCAAGGCCATCCAGCGTGTTCTTTAACGTGCACAGGGTATGGCTCTCCCGGACACGGGGCCACGGCTTTACGTCCCATCCGACGGACGGCGGCCTTTCCAAGCCCATCAGTGTCCTCTATTGACTGTGGGCAGGGCAGGGAATTTTGCGGAGATAAATCTCAACGCTGACCCAGCTGGGACTCGAACCTGGGAACTACAGATTACGAGCCTGGCGCGCTACCGACTGAGCCAACCTTGCCCATGCAGAGAGAGACTTCGTTGGTTTGGCCATGTTGCCCGTATGAATAATTATAGATTGGTGAATAGGGTTATGAACAGTGTGCCTAAAGGCCTCAGAAAGAAGGGGGGGGGCCTAGGATGCCGTGGGCAATGTCAAACAGGACCTTGTTAGAATTGGTGTGCAGTGGCCAGATGTAGCTCAGGATAGACTTGCTTGGAGAATAAATTGCACTGTCTGGTTGGACCTTCGTAGCCCATGGCTGCTTGATGATGATGTTCATTCCCAGTGTTAATAAGGGAAGTTAGGAAAAAAAAAAGTTTAAATTTCAAATGTTAATCTATATTGAATATTATAAATTATATGTTAAGTATAATATTAATTTTGCTATTTGGTAACAAAACTGCATTACTTATTACTAAAATTACAGCATCCATTTTGATTCTCTCTTTTTATGGTGGTGAATGAAAAATTATATTTATATGAAATTTAATATATTTTTTTAAGTACTGCACAAAAAAAGAGACGCCTTACCACACCACTTCGTAAGCTTATCAGCCCTGTATAATTGTAACAATGGTTATTTCCTATAATTAGACGTACTATCAGAAAGCATGTCGAAATTCGGGAAAGCTGGAAACTAGAAATGACATTTCCTGTTGAAATTCAATAAATATTATTTTTCGATGTTCAAATATTCTTAGTAGTTCCTGCTACCAGTTAGTGTAGAAATATTATTTCTGCCTTAAAAATTATTACCACGGCAATCCAGTTTTTCTGCATAAATGCTGCAAAACGTGTAGGCACCCTTACTCTTTAAAGCTTGTGAAGTTCGGTTTTATTCTGAGCGGCACTTTTTTTGCACACAATCGGCTAATGGCCAGGTCACAAGGGCCCAGAAGTTGTTCCCACTTGACAGCTGTTCAGTACGTGCACAGTGTATTGCTCTCCCACACGGCTTTACGTCCCATCCAACGAACTTTCCATTCCATCGGGATTCTCTATTAACCGAGGGCAGGGCGGGAAATTTTTCCAAATAAATCTCAACGCTAGCCCAGCTGGGACTCGAACCTGGGGCGCCACCGACTGAGCTATATGAACAGGAATCATTCTCAAATCACGACCCTCTTTCTCCCCCCAAGTGGGAACGTGGATCGATCTTTATTAGTCGAGATAAAATAAAAATTGCAGGTGCCTTATTTTCCTCCGAAGTGAACAGAGGTTAAATAAGCTTTACTTTTCGAAATAGAGGACTTGTTAATAAAAGGGATTTCACTATCGATACGTTTTAGTTTCTAAATTTTATTGAGGTTTGCAGATATTTTTTAATATCTATACATTTTCTATTCGCTATATAGTGTTATTTTCGGATGTCAAATATATTTAATCGATCTAACCAGTTGTTCCATTTTCACCTGACCGTGAGTACTTTTCTAAAATATTCTTTGCAGTAGCAGCGAAATATAATGTACTTATTCCACTTATCAAAAAGTAAAATTGAAATACAAAAAACCAAAACATGCCTGAAATCGATATAAGGTGCAGACCCTTTACCTAAATAAGAAAACGAATAATTTTTGAAATATGGCCTTTTTTACTTGCCGATAAAAAAAGGAGGGGGGGGGGGATAATCCCTGGTGACATAGTCTATATCCTAGTGTTGAACTAAAGATGCTAAGAGTGTATTGCACATCACCCATATAGGTAAAGGCAATGAGAATGAAATAGTTTCTAATATGTTCTTTTCCTGATGCACACACAATTTTTGCACGAATGAATGAAAATAAATTACTCATGAAGCAGACTACTTGCCATTTTAAAATATTTATGTTTCCTGATATAAGAATTGGGTTGTATTACCTTTGAGCAGCACCTTTTTTTCACACAATGGGTTAAATGATAAGATCACAAGGACCCCAAAGGCTCAGAGAAGGTTGGAGATCCACTAAACAGCTATTAGGAGACAGAATGAAGTCTCCTGTTAATTATCGTGCAAAGACTCGTTAATCTCCTGCAAACGACTTTACGTCCCATCCAACGGACGGCGGTCGTTTCAAGCTCATTAGTCCCCCCTTTCTGACCGCAGGCAGGTGGGACCCGAACCTGCATACAAGAGAAATTCTTCGAAAAATCTCATCGAATATCGTTAGCCAAAACTACACAATATCATCAGTCTGATACTGAATAATAATGGACTTTTACCAGGGTTGCCATTTTCACCTGATAACATGATGGTCAGAAAGGATTAACACAATGTTTTCATACATGACAATAACATATTATTGCTAGTTTACTGCATTTACTTGGCTAAGGTGACTAGATATATCCAAAATTTTGGATGTCAATGTGATGTCTTGATCATAAGATGTTGATTCATTTGAGAATCGTTGAAAGCACTCTAGAACCTGATAGCATGTCAGTTGTTTCCTCTGTTAATAATAAGAACTATACTATAGAAGCACATAATCACATGAAGGTAGGGCTTCTGCTTCCAAACATTGTGAAGATAAGTCTGCTTTCATGTATATTTTGAATTCAGAATATACTTTTAATTCTCTATTTTCATGATGCTGTTAGAAAGTGAAAGTCCTTACCTTCCCACGATACTTATATGATTATGTACTACTAGCCAAGATTCATAAAATCAATAAAGAAAATTCTGATTGGTGGCTGGTAACTCAGTGGTTAGAGCACCTGACATGTTATTATGAAACCAGGGGTCGTTTTTCTTCCTTGACGTTCAAGAGTGCTTTAACTGACATTCAAATTAATATTTGATCTTTACTTGTGTTTATAGGTACACCAGGAACACTTTAACCATTTAGTTTCATGCTATTTGGCAGAAAAATCCCCGATTCTATCTGAAACCTATAATGCTGACACAGGTTTCATATAATTAACAGAGAAAATCATGATTACATTTTCCGTCTAACTTTCATCGAGTTTAACGGAATATCCTAATATAAATTTTTTTTTTGGAAACTGATTTTATCAGTTTCTTAATTTCCATGCAGTCATTAACTAATTGTCATTGCTTAGGAGAAATTTAAAATCCTCCCTGGTAGTAGTAAAAAAACTAACATTGCCAATTTGTTGAAATAGATGTGACACTACCACCAGCGGTAGTAGAAAAATAGGAAACAATCATGCACACTCCATGGATGACTGTGCACAATTAAACAAGTATACCAGTGTATTTTTATCATTTTGTTTAATGCTTTTAATTTCTATCCATTAAAAGAAAGGCTATCCATAATTTAAAAATTGAGAATATAAAAGATTAATATATTCTTTTAAAATGGAAAAATTTAGCATTTTTGTGGGCATGTCAAATGTTAGCTTTTCCATTTAGGACAGTTGACAACCCCAATTCTTATGGTAAGCTGTCATTCACTGGGTTAACAGTTGAAAATAGGAGACTGCAAAAAAATCTTGCATTACCATGTTTAGCATGTGTACATGACCTTCCAAAACCTCAATGGTAGACCAATCCTTTCTGAAACCAGTATTGACATATGAATTTAATTGTGCAGAATAATACGATTCATGGATTTCCCATAAGCACAGTTCAATGACTGATGCTACCATTATAGTGTTAATGATCAGCAGGTTTAAACTTTATGTAAATTTGAACAATACTCATGTTAAAATCTATACAGGATTGCTCGTAGTTCCAGCTTCTTTTAAGAGACTCATCACATGAATTCTTAACCGATGATACATTTTCACCTTCTAGTATGTTGCTAAACATGTTCTACTTACTCTTACAATATATTTTAGAATGATTAAAGAGCACTTCAAATAGTTATGCAATGGTTTAATCATAGTGATATAGTTGTTATACTACCTTTTCTATTGTATATTTTTAATTACTTTAAAGTACTAACATTATCACATGTTGTAGATGGTCTGGGATGCTTTATTTCCATGATGGCAATTGCATATTTTAAATGTTCTTTAACCCCTCATAAGTTTGGTTTGCATTTATATAAGCCATTTCCTGTGTGATAATCCTTTTGCTTCTGCGAATGTAGCCATAATACTTAAGATAGGTCATAAATAAAAATTTAATTATGAAGAAACTTTTTTTAAATAATAAAATCTTTGCTAATGTGGTGATATAATCAGAATAATATATAAACATTTTAAGCACTTGTGCTGCTCTATGCAAACGATTTACCAACTCTAATTATTCAGTGGTTAAATTACTCATAAAACTTGTTGAATGCATAAATTTCAAGTTCCATGCAAAAATACATGAGGTATTTTGGTCTTAAAAATAAACCTTGCAATATTCTTTCTATTTATGCTTGAATTTCAAACATCTATTGAACAATAATGAAGTTTTACATCTTCCTTTAGGTTTTAAATTCACACAGTGTAATTCTTTTTCTAAAGGATTATCATTTCTACAAGCGTTTCACAACAGAACACTGAAATACTGCTATATCCTACTGCTTTTTAGTGATATAATAATGGGGCTGAATTCCATTTTATGAATTGTTTTCAGTATGACAACATATATATTTTTTAGCAGAATAATTTTCAGTCCATCTTCTTTCTGCATTATATGCCATTTGCCTTACCATGCAATTCTTCTGGATTCTGAACAGAGGATTATAAAATAAAAGATTTTCCTTAATTTGATTCAAAAATTTCTCAAACAATTTACTGACAGTTTCTTGTCCCAGTATATTATCCACTATCAAAAATATGCCAGCTTACACAGCCTGCATAAGGAAACAGCACCCCTAGATGTAATGAAAACAGGCCTATGGTATTGATGACTGTTTCAGTAAACATGCCTTTGTGTGAGTGAACCTGTTTAAGTTAGGAACAGCTTCTATGTTTATTTGTCCTACAGGCAGCATATATTTCCCCCATCAAAAATCTATTAATGGTCAAGTAAAAACAAGAGATGCCAAAGCCACATGCTTCAAGAGTAGGAAGGTTTCGTGACATTACAGAATTACTAAAATAGTAATGCAATTTAGTTTCTGTTTTCATGCCGATGAAAAAAATAAAATAAACCAGAAATAACAGAAATCAGACATTATTTTTACTACATTTTCAGCATTTTTTTTCAGTTGAGCTTACTCAGTTAAAATATATAATTTAAGCTAATTGCAAGTTTTGTAAGTAACAGAAATATAGAGGATTAAATGCTATTTAGGAATAGGATGATCAAGAGGACAATGTGATCCGAGTATCAAAATTTGTTCTAAACTAATCACAACGGTGAAAAGAGCACACTATATAACAAAGACACAGAACATAAAATATATGTGCTCTCAATTTAAGCATATTAAAAGGAATTAATTTTCATGACTAATCCTTTTACTACCATATTGGCCCAAAACAGCTGATATTTTAAATGGTCTAGCCAAATCAATGCTATTTCTTCCTCCTCTTCACCACCTCCTACCTGCAGTTTGGGCCAGTATGGTAATGAAAGGGTAAAATATAACACAATCTTTAAATCATCCACAGTTGTGACTTAGCTGGTAACTAAGACTTTTCAAGTCAACATGTGCATTATTTATCAACATAATCTCAAAAGAATAGAAAATTTAAGTTGCAATTACCTTTTCACTTCAGTATTCAAATCAGTTTTAAATATTAACTCAGAAATGGTACAACATGCTTTAAAATGCTAAAACTCTAATGCCAAAATAACTGGTGGTTTAAGTATCATATAATGACAAAACTTAAAAACGATTACTGTAAATCCAAAGTTTACGCTTTCTAAACTTTGTTCTGAAGTTATGAATTTTGAAGGCAATGGTTTGTGTTTTTTTTTACACACAGTACATAAAAAAAATACATATATTGTTGCTACAATTACTAGTGAACAGTGGTTTGGACTATAATGCATTAACCTTTTGAATTTACAGTGTTTATTTTCTGTTTGTCATCAACTAACTCTAGAAGGGTGAAAAGAAAATGGCAGTGACAACACACAACTTATTCCAATTATTTTAAACCATACCTTTATTAAAAACAAATGAGAATATTATTGTCTTAGAATCAATCTGATGTGTCTTCTTTATTCTTCTTTTTAAAACGTTGGGCAATTATTCATCACGGTAAGCTTCATTATCCAATAAGCACACACACATCTGATGATATCCTGAAACAAGGGTAATGTGTAGAACTCTCATAACCACCTTACAAAAATAATTTGTTATAGGATATCTTCTCATAGTTGCAGATTAAAAGGATGAAACCAGGCCGACAGGATGAAACTTCCAATTGAAAGGGCAAAAAAATGCATTTTGGACTGTTGATGCTTGTGAGCTGAAATTGTCTGCTGCTCATCTGATGATGTTCCCAGCCTATAAGCAAAGACTGGAAGCGAGAACAGTCCTTACATAATAGTACATACAAATTTAATCTTCTGTTTCAGATTCTGAAATAAATAAAAGTTTCATTACATTCAAGTAATAAATATATTTAAAGTGATAAAAATGAAAATGTGCAAATGAGAACAACTGTGGAAATTTTTGAATAAAATATTTTAACTTTGATAGACATCAGAATGTGAAATATTATTAAGGAAAAAATAAACTTTTCTCTTTTTATTGCTGTAAGAGATAGTTTGCATGTACTTTTTGCAGGGTCAGGTGTATAAACCTGATGGACATGGGGCTTTTTTGTTATGTGATAATATAAAGCTAGATATGTCATTTCCAGTGAACAGTCATATGGTCTGTGATGTTTCTGTTCATGCAAAGAGACTGCAGAAGCAAAATATATGGGCAAGTCTCTCAAGCTAAAGTAAATAATGGACAAGATCAACACTCAAGTTGTTAAAGTTTAAGAGATAATAGTATTTCTGAACCCTGGGGAATAGTAAAAGGACTATGATTTAAGAGGGGGGGGGGGATGAATATTTTAGAACTCAGAAATCAAATTTTGCCAACTGAGAAAATAAGCACTTGTACATATATGTATACCCAATTCTGTTTTTACACGGATTTTTTTGCAGATTTATTTTGATCTAACACAGTTCAAATGGTGCCTTTTAAAAAAATCTCCATATGAATTTAATTCTGAAAAAATATTCCTATTCAAGAAAAAAATTCCTAGAATTTACATTTATAGATGCCACTTTTATGGTCACATTTTTCAAATTAGTTTTAATGATACATCAATGTACTATAGATACACACTTTGCACATTAAAATTCTCAAAATAAAAACTACACTAACATAACTATACAACAAGTTTTCTTTATTTTGTTCTCTATTTTATGGAAAAATTGTACAAAACCTACTTCATTTCGAATAAAGTGGCAACAATGAGTTCCGGGAATTCCCCTCAATTCTATCTTCAATACATATGTTAGTCTTGGTCTCTCATTTTGTGTTTAAAGTTAGAAGTGTTCAGATGTTTTAATAGAAGAAAATGAATTTTTTTTGTTTTTTTTTTTGACGTTTTCATGCGATTGAAAGCGATTTAATTTCAGTTTTACACAAATGAATGTGTCTATTGTCAGAAAGAGATGACGAATAAAATCTAGTTTAATAAGCATATGCAAGTCATTTTTTTTGCACTTTTGTATTCTTGAATTAGTAACTTTTTTTATGAAGGATATTATAGAATATTCATAATTATATTTATAATTAAAATCAATCCAAAGTGAATGCACAGTATTCCCTGTTAAGAACATTAATTAATAGATTCTGAAAAAAATTCATCGCCGCCACGGCGGGAATCGAACCCGCATCTCTCCAGATTCATGCCAGAGTGTGCTAACCATTGCACCATGCGTCGGACAACGAATATTCTCAGAATATGACCTTATAAATCTTTCTTCCTGAGACGTGAGTGAGACAGCGCCATCTATACTCAAGGAGATGCAACTTTTTTCAGTTGTTGCATTTGATTATCAGATGTTAATGAGAAGGTCGCTAACGCTAAGATGTTAATATATAATAAAAATCAATCCAAAGTGAATGCACAGTATTCCCTGTTAAGAACATTAATAGATTCTGAAAGAAATTCATCGCTGCCACGGCGGGAATTGAACCCGCATCTCTCCAGATTCACGCCTTAGTGTTAGCGACCTTCTCATTAACAACTGATAATCAAATGCAACGACTGAAAAAAGTTGCATCTCCTTGAGTATAGATGGCGTTGTCTCAGTCACGTCTCAGGAAGAAAGATTTGTAAGGTCACATTCTGAAAATATTCGTTGTCCGATGCGTGGTGCAATGGTTAGCGCGCTCTGGCATGAATCTGGAGAGATGCGGGTTCGATTCATGCCGTGTCGGCGATGAATTTTTTTCAGAATCTATATTTATAAAATAAAAAATGTGTTTAAATGAATAAAAATCAAATAAATATTTAATTGATGATTTTGATATGATTTGTTTGAAAACAACTTATTATTTGTACTGGGTTTTCACATCTGGAACCAATCTTCTATTTTTTCATATGCACTGTATTTTTTTGGGGGGGAACCTATCTACCGTGTAAAAACAGAATTGGGTGTATTTAATTATGTCTCTATTACTACAGCTTAATTATCATGTAAAAATAAGATATAAAAATTTATATATAAATTTATTATCCTTAATAATATTAATAATTATTAACATTTTAATCAGTTTTAATACTTTTATATAAATTTTATTATTTCACATACAGATATCTACTGATGAATGAAGATTAAAGAATTTTTGCTAACATGAAGCTAATAAATTACATAATATTCAATATCAAAAGTGTAGAATTTGTTATAGCAAAGTTCTTATTCAGAATTACATAATTCAACATTTGCTTGCTGAAGAATACAAAACTGTTTTAATTCTTGTTTATTTACTAATTGTAATTTTGTTGGTACAGCCTGAGCTGAAAATACTACTAAGTGTATTACATATTTCATAAGTTTGGCACATTACTATGTTTGAATTTGCATACCTCTGAATCTAGTATTAGGGGAAAGTATTGCATCAGTCCATAACTATTTTAAGTATATGAATCTTGGTTTCCATCATTAGAAATGTAGAATGAGTGAGGTAAGTACTGAAATTTGTGTTACATCACTTGAGAAAAAAAGATGATTATATGCTACCAAAGTGACTTGGGAAATATGCAAAGTGGAAGGTGAGGAAACAGTCTATATTCATGCTGGCCAAGCTTGGTTCAAAGGTGGTGACATGAGCCTCAAAAGATCACAATATTCTGTGTCACACTGTTGAAACTAATTCATTGATGCACACTTGCAGGCTCTCATTAGAACTTGGTTGCTCACAAGCAACTATAGTGCAGCATCTGCAAATACACCTGTAAAATAGCCATGAGTTGCCAAAATATGAACTGACTACTGAACAATCAATGAAAGAATTGTATTGAAGTCTGCAGGAAACTCCTTGCCAATCCACATGACCACCATAATTACAATATAAATAATAACATAACATCAAGTGAATGATTATGTGCGATGAAAAATGATCTTAGATGAGAAAAATGGAATCAGGATTGATGATTCCTGTTCCATGAGGGGACAATTTGAATTAAAGGCAATGTTTTTTGTAAAATTTTGAGGGTGTAGGACACTATTGAACTGGTTTCTGATGGACGTGCCATCAATGCCGACCTGTATTCAACACAACTGGAGCATATGCAGTCTGTGATGATTCAACACTGCCCAGGATTGGTAAAGGGTATCAGGTACTCCTCCAAGGCAATGCAAAACCACACTTTGGACCAAAGAAAAATCTTGAGAACTGGCATTTGAATTTCCTCACCCAGCATATAGTCAATTTAATTCCTTCCGACTCCACCTCTTTAGTATATAGTTATAGTTTATTTTCTTCAAGGTAGCTAGCTAACTTGCCAACAGATGACTCTGAACTACTGAAAATGATGGTTTATATTTCAGTAAGATTCATTATTTATATTATAATATTTCTCAAGTACACAATAAAATCCACAGACCTATGAATCATCCCAGTAATTGGTCATCGAGTTCGATTATGGACTGTTCATAAATTATCAGTGTTAAATAAGTATTTATTACAGTCTCTGGCATTACTTTACTATGCACTATGGTCTAAGTTTTAATTTTTAAGATAATATTTTCAAAAACATTAAATTGATGGGAAAATGGTTTTCCATATGCAAAATTTTGCATAATGAAATATTTTTTGAGAACTATACTTGTAGACATTTTGTTGGTACGTATCTTAAGTAATTTCTATAATTTCAAATATTATTATAATTAAAAAAGGGAAAATGTTTAGCATATACCAGATATTTAATGTGATATTATTTTAGCCACACCTACATCAAAGCAACTTCATATAACAGAGCAAGTTTTAATTAACAAAATCAAATGTTTTCTGTGCAATTATAATGCAGGACTTTCAAGAAAACACTCAATCACTTACAAAAACAAATCACAGCAAATTCAACTTCCACCATAACCAATACCTTTTACATCTTGCAAGTATTGCAACAGCACAAAGTCATGGGCAGGCTTTTCAAGTGGTCCATAAATTATTATATTTTTTTTTTATCTCTTATTCTTGAAGTACTTTGTGGAATATATATTTTTAATTTCCCAATTTACTTTTACACTATTTTTGAAATGGCGTTCCTTAGTAGCCTAAATTGAAATTATGATGACATTGATCCATGTGACATCACTTTGTGCATAGAGAGATCTGATTTTCTGAACTGAGATAATTTTGGAATGAAGAGAAAGATTAAAGAGCTCTGACCTTGACTATCTCTCAAATAAAGTCAATCTTTTAAATAAAGAACAAATAAGTTCAATAAAGTCTCAATTAAAGAGCTCTGACCTTGACTATCTCTCAAATAAAGTCCATTTTTTGAGGAGATTCAGCCGGGTTAGGGTTATTGTAAGATTCCTCCTGTAGGGACTCTGCAGCTAGGGCGGAAGGAGTGAGGGCCGGAATCGCCATTTTGGCGGCAGCGCCTTCCTGCCTAGTGACAGAGTGGCGAATCCAGTTTTGAGAGCAAGGTGAAGAAAGGCGACAAGAGTCCGCCTGGCACTGCAACTGTGTCTGTTCCCTATTGGCCGAGACACCCTAAAGTCCCCGAACGACATGTGACCTCATCCGGTGGGGTGGTTCGAACTAGGACTTGAGTGTGGACCACGAGACTGTCTGGATCTGTGAGCTTTGTTCTATCTAGTGGTGGGACCACTGAGGCTCATTATGGTTTGTGTTGCATTCAGCCAGTGACTGTACTGGGTGGGCAGTCACTTTATGTATATAGTTAAAGTGTAAATAAATAATGGATATATGCGAAATTCACAAGTTTGTGTATTCGGCCACCTGAGTTATTCATCCTGATGAGATAGGAACAGGTACCCTTCTACAAAAGCTCTCACACACATCGTCAGAAAACAACCCAGCCTAGCCAGGCAGAGAAGAAGTCTGTCTACACTTGCATTCAGTGTTTTTTGGCCAAGCTTCTTTTTTCAGACCCTCTTTTCAGGAAAGAACTGTCCCCCAAAGCAAGGTGCTGCAGCTTGGATAGAAGAATAGCAGAAGTGTATCACATATTAGGTGCTGGGATTCAAACCTGTGAACTGCAGATTACGAGCCTATGGTATGTGCAAATTAACGAGAAAATCGCAAAATACTCCAAAATTTATTCTGCTGAAGAATTCTTAAAGAAGTGCATGCAAACAGTTTTTGATGTGTTGTGCCCACAGACAAAATATTACGTTGATAAATTTATTCTGTAGAACTGTAACCAATATAAAAAATACCTTTAGAGTTTGCATTGAAATTTGAATATTTTTCTTTGATTCTTGATGAAAGTACTGATGATTCAGACAGCTCAACAGTGGTATTAGTGCATTCAGTCGAAGTTAATTTCCATTAAAATGCGTTTCATTTTTATTTTTATGTTAATTTTGCTCTTTACTTTCAATTTCTTCTATGTTTTATCCTCATGCTCCTTTTCATAATAAATATGCATATGTGAAATTTAATAGTTTATATTTGTAATTAATTAATATAATTGCATTGATTGTAAAAGTATACTCAGGACATTGGATGCAGGGAGGGGGTTAGAGTGTTAAATGCAAAAATTAAGGTTCTGGCCTATGGCAGCCTGAAAAATCACGTGGCCCACTGATGAGAAAAGGTTATCCATCACTGGTATAGATCGTGAAGTCAAGTGATTCTCTCGAATTTGAATATTTCATCATTTAGCTTCTTTCGTCTTTCTATGAAATATACAAATATACTTTGAATTTCTGTATTTTAAGCCCTTAGCATTTACCTAGTTTCCCTAAAGCAAACGTGGTCAGCTTGGAGAGAAAAAATGAGTGAGTTGTGGGGAGTCATTGGTAAGTCAAAGTTGGTTGGGTTGTTTTACCTTTGAGTGGCACTTTTTTGCACACAATGGACTAAATGGCCGGGTCACAAAGGAACCCAGAAGGCTCAGCGGTTAGGGGAGGAGACCCACTGGACAGCTGTTGGGAAACAGATGGTAGGTAGTCTCCTGTCAAGGCCATCCAGCACATTCTTTAACATGCACAGGGGGTAACGGCTTAACATTCCATATGACAGATGGCAGCATTTCCAAGCCCACTGCTGACCGGGGAGTTTTGCAGAGAGAAATTTCAATGTTGGCCCAGCTGGGACTCAAACCTGGGAACTGCAGATTACAAGACTGGCATGCTACCAATTAAGCCATCCCTGCTCCAAGTCAAAGTGGCTTGGGCTGGGTTGTTTTACCTCTTGAGTGGCACTTTTTTGCACACCATGGGCTAAATGGCCAGGTCACATGGAACCCGAAGGCTCAGAGAAGATTGGGGGGGGGGGGACCCACTGGAACAGCTGTTGGGAGACAGATGGTAACCTCCCATCAAGGCCATCCAACACGTTCTTTAATGTGCACAGGGTATGGCTCTCCCGCACATGGGGCCACAGCTTAAGGTCCCATCCGACGTACGGTAGCCTTTCCAAGCCCATCGATGTCCCCTACTGATCATGGGCAGGGTGGGGAATTTTGCAGAGATAAATCTCAACACTGACCCAGCTGAGACTCGAACCTGGGAACTACATATTACGAGCCTGGTGCTTTGACTGGGGCAACTGAGCCACCCCTGCCCCAGTCAAAGTGGCATTTTGCACTTATGCCAAGAGAAGACAACCTTTTCTTTGCCAACAGGGAGTTTTTTTTTGCCAGGTTGCCTCAATTTTACAACTCTTAATTTGAAAAACCAATGTCAATTTTTGCAGCTCACCTGGATTTACCAAGTCACTTTGAATTTTGTCAACTCTGATTTCCTTTGAGAGGAGAACACCCTCCCTGAAAACTTTAATAATGGTAGCAGTTATAGACTGCCACTGTGCTTATTGACACTGAACCACAGGCTGATGTGACGTTTCCTGCTCTATAACAATGCTATTTCCAAATTCCCTTCTCATTCACCATGAGAATCAGATTCTTACTTTTCATACATATAATGTTTCTTTCTTGAATAGCTGTGATATTTGGCAGATTAAGTTTGAAATGCTATAAACAATTATCTGGTCATCTATTGAGAGGTCTCACATGGGCATCATATTCTGTGTTAAGCTGTTAGATATGCACATATGGCAGCTGCACTGACTACAACACTGTCACGTGACCAATGTGAACAAATATGGTGGATAGGTCAACTCCCCTTTTTAAGCCTTAATAATGTGATATTGGATTGAACATGGAACTAAAATATTCCAACTGGATTAAAGCAATATGATATTTATATAGATAAAAAAATAAAGTATATGTGGCTCCTGTCAGACCTCTGTGGCAAGCAGCTGCTTGAGGGGGGTATTTTTTTATTATAGCAATGCTTGAGGTTACCACAAAAATATGTATCATATGGCAGCTGCTGCAGCAGTGCATTAAATTACTCATTGGCATTTTTAAAATTAGTGTGAAAAATATTCGTTAAAAACTTCTACATTGGCATATGTTTAGGTCAGATACAGCTAGTTTTATTGGTTTTAGTAAAATTTCAATAAATACCTTCTTCAGCATTCTGCAACCATTCTATAAATTTCTTCATTTGATCCAGAAACACACTTTTGCCTTTTGGTGAGTGGGCTTCTTTGTACCACTTCAATATCACATCTTCACTTAATACATCAGCTATATAAAAAGATTAAAGTATTAATAGCATCAGAATTTGATCTGAAATAGAAACACAGAAATTTTTTGTGAAAAAAAAAAAGCATTCATAAATGTTTATGCACCAGTAACATTTTATAATTGCAGTCTTGTTTTACTGAAGTAAATCATCACCAGGATTTTATTAGTTTCAACCTAATATATTTTTTTTACAAATGGTATGTAGTATGTTGAGAAGGCAGACACACTCAAAATGAGTTTTACTTCTTACATTTTGATGGCCAAATGTAAAACAACACTGGTCATTAAATAATGACTGTGGGCATTGATAAGTTAATAACTTTGAAATTCTCATTGATGGTAGTTGTGACAGTTCTTAATGATATATCAGTCCTTTTTAATTAGATGGTATAATTGATTAATGGTCTTCTGAACTGGTGTCATCTTTCCCAATGCATTTTGTTTACATGATTTCATCAGGCAGTGTGCTACATTGATAGCAAACGTTAAATAATTTTCCTCTAGCAGCAGTCCAGCAAATCACCAGGACTTAGAATTTCCATGCGTATGGTATTGCACTAATTTCTGTGTTGCCCGATATATTTTGATTTTAATAAATTGTCAAATTCTCTAAATATTTTAACTGAGTTGTAAGACATTATTGACTAAATTATTATCTGTTATAGTTTGTGTTAAAGTAGTTTTAATAAATTATTCTTTACATTGTATTATGCTTCTTCAATTGTGCTCCCATCACGCAGTAAATATGCCCTACATATTTATTTTTATTTTCTGGTTTATTATCAGGATCATTAATTTTTATTATTCCTCCGTGGAGAGTGTTTTATCTCAATCATTAATTACTAAAGATTTTATGAGTGTTGGCAAACGAAATGAAGAAAGTTTCGTTTTCATTATAATGTTACATTAACGTCATTTCGAAATATTTTTGGTATAAATGCAAAATAATGAAATATATTTTATCATATTTATTATATATGTATGCAATAGCATTGTCCAGTGGTTTACACCAGTTCAATCAATCCACTTGTTAAAAAAAGGAAAATTATCAATATTAATAACAATTATTTATAAAGAAATAAACACACACATGTAGGTAGAATTGTTGCGGTTACTTTTTGTGCTATTGATTCCTAAAAATTGTGGTTTAAGAATAATAATGAAATAAAAATTGCAATTAGGACACCCAGTTATGAATAAATAGTATAATGCCACTGTATGCATTCTAATAATGTATGTAAGCCATACAATCGAAACTACTGAAGACTGGAACACCAAGATTTAGTTTTGGGGAGAGGGGTGGCCGGTGAATTTAGTATCGGGGATGGTTAGTTTGGGGGTAGAGTCTGAGAATAAGACTTAATTAAATAGGGTTTCCTTATTACTAAAATATTTCATTGGACAGGAAAGGTTAAAATGATATTATATATGGAATAAAATTTTATAGTTGCTTTCTTTATATCTACTTTTAGTGTTGGGTGTAAAGTATAGCGCTAAAATTAAAATTATACAAAGACATCTGTTTTGGATTTCAAAGCAGATAACAAGTTTGAGAATCAGTATAAGACAATAGGATTTTCAGAGGGGGCGAACCTTCCACCCTTGGATACATCCCCGACTGAAGAAATTTACACCAAATTTCCAGGAATTGTTCAGAATAAAATGGAGCATTAATAATTTCCGAGCATAAATATATCATAATTCTTAGTACTAAAATTATTTTTATGAACAAATCAATATTTTTAAAACAAGTTGCTAAAATGACTCGATTTAATTTAGAGAAAAAGTGAAATTCACCCAAGAATAATGAAAATCACAACGTATAGTCGATAAAAATGGTGGGAAAATCAAAACCGAAAGTTTCGACTATTGTCAATAAATTAATAGGAACAATATCTTTATCATAAAAAATATTCAAAATTTCAGTCAGCCATGTGACAACACAAATGTTTCCAACTCTAAGCATTTCCGTAGTAATTTTACTACCCCTTAATATTTTTGTAAGTTTAGAAATAGCCAAAGTGACTTCAGAATGTGATATAGAGCCATCATTAAAGCCAGTAATGCATCAATCCTTATTACAAACAATGAGAGTAGAAATAATCCCATTATTTAGAACTTCTCTAAATGCTCAGTCAATCTAGCCATCACAGAATCCTCAACTTAATCACCTTGCCATGTTTATCCCCTAATCCCTGTGTACCTATCTGTTTCTTCCCACAAAAAATATTAATAATCTGGTACAACCCCTTACTTTTGTGCTGTCTAACTGCTTCCTCAGCTTTGTCAGCCAAGCTATCAATCATATTAAATATGTAATAAATAAAAAATGTAAATAATAATTATCTTATATATTACATTTATATTATGTAACTCCTCTTTAAGTTTGTTGTAATGCCTTCTGTTAGGACTAGTAGGGTATTGATTTATATTAATCCTGCACTTTCTTCTTTCAGAAATAAGTTCCATAGCCTTATCACTCAAATAATAATTGTTTCCTCTGTTCCCTTTTACCCAAAAGAGCACTTTTGTGTAAGGTTGTTGTTTTTGAAGTTGGTTTGTAGAAAAGCCTGTTTAAACTAATCCCATTCTTTCTCAATTTCAGCAGTAACCAAACCACCAGTGTCATAATGACTAAGTAGCCTATCATGATGTGTTTTGGCTATATCTGGATCTTTCAGACATTCAGTGTTATAGCTAATCTTTTTTTTACCTTAGCCCAACATTTTTTAAGCTTCAGCTGCAAAACACTTTTGACTAGGTAATTGGTCAGACCCAATTTCGGCTCCCCTGTATGATCTGATATTCCTAACTGAACTAGCCCATTTGCTGCTAATTAAAATATATCATATTCCTGTGCAACCCATCAGGTGAAGCCCATGTATATTTATAAATGTCCCGGTGTTTGTAGTATGTGTTAGTTATTCGCAAACCATTAGGTTTACTTACGTGTAGGAGACATTCCCCATTGCCATTGGAACAACCAATACCAAAGGGAACTTAAAACTCCTGCCCAAGGATTAGTCAGTACCAACTTTAACATTGAAGTCACCTAGCACAAGAGAAACATCTCCTTTCTTCACAGAATTCCAAATATCCTGAAGCTGGTTGTAAAACATATCCTTCTCATTCTCATCAGAATCCTCTGTGGAGGCATAACAAGAGACAACAGTAAGTCTTTAATTTTTGTTTTAAATTTTGCTGTAAGAAATCTTTCATTAATGTAGTCATATCCTAGAAGAGCATCACTGGCATATTTACTGAGAAGTAAACCTACACCTTGGAGATGCTCTCCATCCTCCCTGCCTGAAAAGCGATAGTTATTTTTTTAAGTATCTCACCTTTACTTGTCCATCTGATCTCTTGCAAGCCTAGAACATCTAGGTTATAAAGCTGGAATTCCTGCATGAGGACATCGAGAGAATAATCTCTATATAATGTTCCATGTACCTGCAGAAAGAAAATGATTAGCAGTTTTTTTAAAGAAACTAGATTTATTGAGATAGGTAGGCAAACAATATCAAACAGCACCTGATCACAGGAATGGGGCAAAAACTGTCCCTCCTCCATTAAAGGCTGAAGTCACCAATGCTGGTAGGAACTTCAGGCACCACCTTTTCAAGAGCTATATGGCCTGCCTGAGACACATTACTCCAGTTTAGGATTGACGATGCCCAACTATCTAAGTGAGGGCTCAGGTATCTGCGATGGCCTCTGATCAGGATTATCCACCAGTTGATATAAGGTTATCCCCATGCCTCTGTTCACTTAGGGCTGGCAACCCAGAAGCAAACAGAAAATACAGAGGCAGATTCTCCCTCAACAGAGGCCCACCAGTGCAGCAAATCCAGGATCCATAATCCAGTCCAGTCTAGGGGTATAAATGGTCAGCACCAGGACCCTGTAAAGTTGACCACTCCTCAGCAGGGTTGAAAAAAAAAAGCGGCCACAGATGACCAGATCAATAGGCCACACTGAGCTGGCAGCACCCCCCCCCCTTCCATTCCCTTCCAAAAGAGAATATCTCTTTTGAAAGGTACTAACGGCCTGCACCACAAGCCACAAGAAGGTGGGGTCGGACATTAGGTGCTAGACCTCGCCGGTTCTGTGTATCATCACTGGGGATTGGTACACAGCTCTCCTTCCAGTTTATGCCTAGCTACCATTTACACCTACAAAAACTTAGATAACTTATTTAAAGAATTTGATAATTTATTGATATCAAAATATATTATGTAACACAGAAATTGACCCAATATCACTGGCATGGAAATTACTCTGACTCTTAATTCGTTGGACTGCTGCCTATAAGAAAATTACTTAAAATCTTTGCTATCAATGCAGCACACTACCTGATGCAGTCATGTACATGAAATGTATTGCAGTGCATCTGTTCTATTGTTTTTTTAGTTTGAGCTTCTTTTAAACTTATGGTGTTCAACATTTTGATGCATTATGTGTGAGCTATGTTCTTTGCGCAACATTCATTTAAAATATGCATTGGAAAAGAAGACATTAGTTCAGACCATTAATCAAATATACCATCCAATTAAAAAGGATTTACATCTCATTAAGAACTTTCTCAACCACCATCAATGAGAACTTCAAAGTGATCAACTTACAAAGGCCAAGACTTAACAGCAGTAGTGTCAAGACCCAAACTCATTTAATAACAAGTGTTGATTTACATTTGACCATTGAAGTGTATGAAGTAATGCTTATTTTAAGTGTGTCAGATTTCTCAACATACTATAGAAAGGGACTGGTAAAAATCACTCTTTTCTAGAACACCTAGTCAATGTATTTAATTAAGCAATTAATGCTCTATTAGTATGTTTGTTAAATAGTAAATTACATTACTAATAATCTCAACCTCCTTATGTAATGTAACAGATTTAAGATTTTGAATTTAAACAGATATAGCCAATAGACATGTTCAAAATATATAGTGATTATGTGTAGAATTAAGTTTTTAATTCTCACTGTGAGAAGTTAATTTTATAGTAACATCTGCACCAAACATAAACAAGACAATGCTACAGATGCATGCAGAGAAATGAGGGTACAAAGCCAGTCAAGAGAAGTTGTTGCCATGGCAAGCAGTGTCATTTGGTTGGATAAAGGTATATTTTCCCATAAGACACATATTTTGTTAACTGTACACTAAATTAAGAAAAAAATATGCACATGGTAAATGAAATAAGGCTTAATTTCTTTTGTTTTTCTGCTTAGTAGTTAATAACAATTCCATTTATGCCACAGTGTTAAAAGCTGCCATACTTCAAAATGTTTGGAATAATTATAAAATGAAGTATCAGATATTTATTACACTAGATAAAATTTTAAGGCCACTGATTTAAAAATGCGTGACCTTGAATATCTCAAAAATAAAAACCCTTTAAATTTCTTTGCAAAAATAAGCTGAAACATAGATTTACAAAGAGGACTGTTTTACCTCTGAGTGGCACTTTTTCATACCATGGGCTAAACGGCCAGGTCACAAGGACCCCGAAGACTCAGAGAAGGCTGGGGGAGGAGACTCACTGGAATAGCTGTTAGGAGACAGATGGTAGCCTCCTGTCAAGGTCATCCAGCATGTTCTTTAATGTGCACAGGGTATGGCTCTCTCGCACAACGGGCCACGGTTTAACATCCCATCTGACAAACGGCGGCCTTTTCAAGTCCATCGATGTCCCCCTACTGACTGTGGGCAGGGTGAGAAGTTTTGCAGAGATAAATCTCAATGCTGAGATTAACAAAGAACTTCTTAGTACAAGTTACAAAAAAAGTTCCAGAGTTCAAAATTTTTTTAAGTATTAAAATTTGTACAAATCTTTCGCAGTCTGTATGTAACCTGACTAATTTCATATCTCTGACCTTTGAAATTTCAAAAATTAGAAGATTTCTATTGAATTCTGTAGAGAAAAGAACTTTTGGATATTCTCCATTCTTAAATAAACATAAAAGAAATTATGAAAGCAAATATATCAATAAAAATCATCAGTTTTTTTTTACACCTGTAATTTCCAAAACATTTCATCACACAATTCTTTACATACATATATATACTACAAACCCATCTTCCACCCATAATTGCATTAAGTACACACTCAAAACAGAAATAGAGTTTGAGTTGAAACCCACTTTTACTTTTCCATTTTAATTTATTAGTTTTTAGATAAGCCATAACTTAGAACAAGTTGTCTGATCATTCTTCCCACTCTAACAAAGAATTTTTGTGATGTATAAAAGTGCTACACAGTAGAAGCTACAAAATTATGACAGATGTCAATAGCTTTGAAATTTTCATTTTGATATGACAGCTATATGAAATGCTCAGCTTTAAAATTAGACTAGTTCTAGTATTTGATGTACTATATAAAGATCCACATTATAGCCTAAGTGCAATTTTAGTTATACACATTTAAAGAAGGCTTAATCACTCAAGTTAGTAAGTTTTTGGCACCCTTGAATGATATACAATTGAGCATCTAAAAAGCCTCACAGGGATCTAGGCAGTCATGGCCTCACCCTTGAAGACACAAAGGGGTGTATATTCATTCTTCAAGATGCCAACCCATACCATAATTCCACTACCTCCAAAACTGTTCTTTTCCAATATGTTGGATGACATTATGCTATATGTTCTCTTCAGATGCAATGCCGTCAGGAAGCATCTTGATTCATCGAAGGACAGAACTTGACTCCATTTATCATTTTCTCAACTGAGGTGTTCTCTGCTCCATGTGAAATGAGTTCTCCTGTGAGAAGGGTTATTGGAATAGAATTTACAGGTTTCCTGGCTTATCTTCCAATTTAAGCCCTTGTAAGACAGTAGATAATGATGTGGTACAGCTGTTGCTGCTGCAAGCTTCAAAGAGAGTTGATGTGTTTGATTTGCTTCGATGTTAAGGCTAAATATCAGTTGATCCATGATGTTGCCCTACAATAGCTTCCAGCTTTCCTTAGGAGACATGTTCCCATCTCTTGCAATTGTTTCCAGAGTTTTGAAATGACACTATCAGATACACTGAAGAACCTGGCTACCTCCACACATGACTTTCTCCATCAGTCTTAGATGCTTCCTCTTTCCCAATCATTCAGATAATGTCTCATTGTTCTGTTGCTTACACCTGTTAATGAAAATAAAGTAAATGCCAAAGACAAGCAGATATCAATGTGTAGGTTATTGTTTGAAGCTTGAAGAGGGCATGGTGATTTTGGCTGTGTTAAAGATATTTTAACAAAAATATTTTAATAAATTTAAACTGAATGCATTAAAATAATCCTATAAAATGGATTTAAGTATTTTTAGAGGCATTTAAAACAAGAAAAGGCAAATTTCCTTAGGTTAGGAGACACATCAGTTTCTCTACACACGAGAAGTTATGTTTAATAAATAAAGGGGAATTTGTATGTGTACATTGTAATCAGTCAGCAAAAGTTAAAATGGTCTTTATTGTTCGCATATATATTACATGTTATAACTGTTTAAACACACTAATTTACATAGGGAAAGTGTTTTTGGAATTTTCTTAATAATAGTCAAAGCTTAGGCATTATGTTATTCTGTGTACAGTTAAGTAAAAATTAAACTTTAAGAGATCTCGATTAAGGTTTTGCTGACATTTGAAAACTACTTCGGCAATAAATGCCTTTGCAACTTTTACCTATGTGTAACAATGTAATAATACTGATTATTATTAAAAAGAACAGATTAAATAAGTGAGACAAGGAAAGCATCAAAGCAATCAAGATTATCCAGCAGCTGATATAAAGCATCCTACACATCTGTTTTACTTGGTGCTGTTAACACACAAGCAGAAAACACAGCAATAGTTTTTTACTCAGTAGAAACTCACCAGTGCAGCAAGTTCAAGATTCAAAATCAAACTCAAAGCCATTAAATTAAGTCAGTCCAGTGGATTTAATAGGCAGCATAAGATCCTGTAAAACTAACCACTCCTCAGCAGGACTGCTGCTTAGATTGGGTTGTTTTACCTCTGAGCGACACTTTTTTGCACACCATGGGCTAAATGGCCAGGTCACATGGACCCCGAAGGCTCAGAGTCGGTTGGGGGAGGGGACTCACTGGAACAGCTGTTGGGAGACAGATGGTAGCCTCCTGTCAAGGCCATCCAGCGTGCTCTTTAACGTGCACAGGGTATGACTCTCCCGCACACGGGGCCATGGCTTAACGTCCCATCCGACGGACGGCGGCCTTTCCAAACCTATCGGTGTCCCCTACTGACTGTGGGCAGGGCGGGGAATTTTGCGGAGATAAATCTCAACGCTGACCCAGCTGGGACTCGAACCTGGGAACTACAGATTACGAGTCTGGCGCGCTACCGACTGAGCCAGCGCACCCCACTGCTGCTTAGATGTAAGAACAGTTTGCCATTTGAATAACAAATGTCATTGCAGCAGTGTGATGAGATATTGTGTATGTGTGGGGTGTTTGAAAGAACCATAGTGTGCCAACTGACACTAGTCATTTTACAAAAAAATTTTTTTCACTTTTTTTCCATTGTATCCAGATATAATTTTGTAGATCAACATGTGTTTTGGTAAAATATCGATTTAATAGCCATATTGCTCCAAATGTGTATAAAGAAAAAGATAAAGCATATAAACTGAATGGACAAATTTGATATACACCTACCTAATAACCCATTGCTCTACCTCTTACCCTCATAACAGCAGCCAGATGTCTTGGTAAGGACTCAATGAGGTGTTGAAAACATGGAGGTGGTATTTCCACTCATGAAACAAGGATCATGTTTTGTAGAGTATCCACTATTGCCAGTTGGGGTTGAAGGGCTCAAACAGATCTTTCCAATTCGTCCCACAAATTCTCAATGAGGTTGAGGTCCAGTGATCGAGGAAGCCATTCGAGCTACTAGTCAATTGGTCGCTACTCATGAAGTATGTGGTGTCCTAATGAACATGGCATCATGGTGTGGAAAGAGAATTGTTAAATATGGGTGTATATGGTCGGCGAGGATGTTCACATGCCTTGTGCTGGTGACTGAGGTCCCCCCGATGGATAGGAGCCACAAGGAAGCAAATGTAAATACCCCAAACCGTGACACTGCTTCCACCTACCTGTATAACCCCAACTGCAAGCGATGGACAAGATGCGTCCAAGAGAAATATAGGAGATATTTCTCTTGTGTTAGGTGACATCAATGCTAAAGTTGGTACTGACTCTAATCCTTGGGCAAGAGTTTCAAGTTCCCTTTGGCATTGGCTGTTCCAATGGCAATGGGTTGTTGGGTTGTTTTACCTCTGAGTGGCACTTTTTTGCACACCATGGGCTAAATGGCCAGGTCACATGGACCCCGAAGGCTCAGAGAAGGTTGGGGGAGGGGACCCACTGGAACAGCTGTTGGAAGACAGATGGTAGCCTCCTGTCAAGGCCATCCAGCGTGTTCTTTAACGTGCATAGGGTATGGCTCTCCTGTACACAGGGCCACGGCTTAACGTCCCATCCGATGGATGACGGCCTTTCCAAGCCCATCGGTGTCCCCTACTGATCGTGGGCAGGGCAGGGAATTTTGCGGAGATAAATCTCAACGCTGACCCAGCTGGGACTCGAACCTGGGAACTACAGATTACGAGCCTGGCACGCTACCAACTGAACCACCCCCGCCCCAGTGGCAATGGGGAACATCTCCTACAGGTAAGTAAACTCAATGGTTTGCGAATAACTAACACATACTACAAACACCGGAACATTTATAAATATGCATGGGTTTCACCTGATGGGTTACACAAGAATATATTTTAATTAGTAGCAAATGTTCAGTTAGGAATATCAGATCAGACAGGGGAACCGAAATTGGGTCTGAAACCTCGAGGGTTTCAGAAAAAGGTCGAGACCTAGGAAGCAATGGGCAGACAATGTCAAACAGGACCTTTCTAGAATTGGCCTAGAGTGGCCAAATGCAGCAGCAGCAGCTCAGAACAGACATGCCTGGAGAGGAAAATTACAGACTGGTTCGACATTTGTAGCCCATGGCTGCATGAGGATTTTGTATGTATATAGGGTTAAAGGGCAAATCAGACAGCATAGATAATTATTCATTATTCCTACATTAAAATGTAATTAAAAATTTTGAAATGTGTCCAGGCTGAAAAACTGGTTTCCATCTAGAGGCCGTTTATTTTCTCCCTATGCTCAGCCAAAAAAAATGACATTAAAACTTTTTTGCCAAAAACTAATGAAAATAATTATAGCATGTTATATGCCAAATTAATCAGCATTTAATTTTGAATTTTTTGAAAATAAAATATAAAAAAAAATATTTTAATAGGACTTTTTTAGTCATGTAGTAAAAAAATGCACCTGGCAACACAAATAAAAATTTATTAAAAAACCTAATAGACAGAAATGATTATAATGCATATGAATAGAAAAGTTATTCATTTTGTAATTTTTTTCTCGGTACCATACTTTGAGAAAATTCCAGGCTTTTTTTAGCCAATTGTGCTAAGATAAAGAAGTCAACTTCAGAAATTAAAAAAAATCAACAGGGATAATTACGAATTTTATGAAAATAAATAATATAAGCAAATTTACAGGTATATTAATTTTAATTAGCCTTTTTCAATGTGATATGGTGGAAAAAAGTTTGCACTATACAATTAAGGCTTCATTTTGGAAAACCCGATGAATAAAAATAGTTAAATTACATATTTATCGAAAGGAAGTTTCCTAAACAATGAAATAAGCTCGATGTATTCCATATCAACTAATAAATCAGCACTCTAGCGTTGATTGAAATATTAGAGGAAAAATTGTCTTGAGCCGGGTGGGATACGAACCCACGACCTTCTGATAACATGTCAGGTGCTCTGAACCACTGAGCTGCCGATCAAGATCTCCTCTAATTAGCACTATGGACATTCCTTTTATGTTTCATATAGGCACAATTCAGTCAATTTTAGCCACAAACGGCATTTATATTTGCCAATAGATGGAAGCATGTATTACGAGTATGCAGATAATAAACAATGAATAATACATGCTTCCACTATTATTGGCAAATATAAATGCTGTTTGTGGCTAAAATTGCCTGAATTGCACCTATATGAAACATAAAAGGAATGTTCATAGCGCTAATTAGAGGAGATCTTGATTGGCGGCCAGTAGTTCAGTGGTCCAGAGCACCTGACATGTTATCAGGAGGTCGTGGGTTCGTATCCCACCCGGCTCAAGACAATTTTTCCTCTAATATTTAAATTGACGCTAGAGTACTGATTTATTAGTTGATAGGAAATTTCCTCCCAAATAATATAATATTCAACCTGAAATATGATTTTTATTTCTTTTAATGATTCTTTTCAGTATTGTATATTTTAAACATGGCCAGTGTTATATAAAGTGATTTGGACTTCTCTGAACTGGTTAGGAAATAGAAAAAACTTCCTTGGCTACTTTTTTGCTAAGCATTATGAATTTTTTCTTCGTGTGTTGAAGTTTCGTGATCTTGGTTAAGTGCAGAAAGGTTTGTGCACCAAAGCAAAAAAAAAACAACAACAACGTTATATTGTCTGTGGGGCACAGCCAAGGTACTGAGGGGGGGGGGGGGGGGGGGGGGGGGGGGGGGGCTCTAAAATCATTCAATATGAATATAAAAATTTGTAATTTTAAAATATATATATTTTTCTAGAGGGGGGAGGGAGAGTGAAACTTTCTACATGAGTTTAGCAGAAGGGACGACTTCCCGAAATTGCCCTCCCACATGACTGCTGATTTCCATAGCAAGGAAGTCTATTTTGCTTCCGTATCCAAGACATTCACTTACAGAAAATGGTACAAGCTCAAAGTTATTTTACTAAAAAAACAAGAAATAATAAAAGAAAAATTACATATAACCTAATGGGATGTTAAATAAAATATCTGCAACAAGTTTTAAGCCGGTCTCCGATCTAGCATAACTCAGACAGATCGATAAATAAACCGATCGAAAGATCGCTAACTAATGGAAATATATCTCAAGAAATTAATTTGTTTTCATATCCAGGACCATATTTATTTTCAGAAAATGATACTAGATCAAAGTTTTACTGGAAAAGTAATAAATAATAAAATAAAAATTAACGCATAGCCTAATGCGAAGTTAAAATATCCACAGCAACAAGTTGTAGGATGGCCCTATGATGTAGCATAACTCCCCTCGCTAATTTCTGAAAATAAATCTACTGAAATGAAAACTAAGGTTTAAATATAAAAAAAGTAAATACTACTTTACAAAGGTTATCCAATATTCTGGATCAAAACCGTAAACAACACTTATAGCACACACAATGGAGATTGCATGTGTCAGCCATCTGCGTCTTATTTGCCTCATGAAGCAGAACTAATTAAATGCAGCTGCAACCAGAATTTCTAAGAAGGATGTGTTTATAAATAATTAATGAAATAGGCTTGACGTATTTCAAATCAACTCATAATAAATAAGCACTTTAGCATGGTTTAAATTTTAGAGGAAAAATTGTTGAGCCGGGTGGGATACAAACCCACGACCTCCTGATAACATGTCAGGTGCTTTGGACCACTGAGCTACTGGCCGCCGATCAAGATCTCCTCTAACATGTGCTATGAACATTCCTTTTATGTTTCACATAACTGCTATTCTGGCAATATTTTTTTTAGCCACAAGCGGCATTTATATCAACCAATAGATAGAAGCATGTACGACAAGTATGCAGGTAATAAATAATTAATGAAATAGGCTCGACGTATTTCAAATCAACTCATAATAAATAGGCACTTTAGCGTCGACTTAAATTTTAGAGGAAAAATTGTCTTGAGCCTGGTGGGATACGAACCCACGACCTCCTGATAACATGTCAGGTGCTCTGGACCACTGAGCTATTGGCTGCTGATCAAGATCTCCTCTAACATGCACTATGAACATTCCTTGTTTAATGTTCCATATTCCTTATTCAGTGGTCCAGAGCACCTGACATGTTATCAGGAGATCGTGGGTTCGTATCCCACCAGACTCAAGACAATTTTTCCTCTAAAATTTAAATTGACGCTAAAGAGCCTATTTATTATGAGGATGTGTTTACTTCGAGTTACGATTTTAAGGTAGGAAAGATCATAGAATGCTGGGAAAAATGATAAGAATAACTTGGGAATACTGAAATAGTTTTTATGACAGAAAAAAAAGAAGGTGAAACAAAAAAAAACAATAGTGGTATGTATTTTATAATCACTTCCAAAATCTATTGTTTTTAAAAAATAGCACTTTTTTTGTTAATTTTTAGGAGGTTTTCGAAAATTCAAGGAAAAATTTGTTGATAATAGTTCAAATCAAACTTGTGAGCTTAAATCAGAAGGTTGCTTCAACAAATAGGTACGTTAACAAGCAAATCAGCAATACCATTTAGTGCTTCTAAGAAATGGTAATCAGATGGCTTTATAAAATTAAAAAAAATTATTATTTTTAAAGTCTGAATTATATATTTTTATAAGATATATATAAAAATAAATTACAATGGTAATTTTTTTAAAAACAGTTTATTTTTAAAAGATCGATTTTTTTTTGTTGTGTAAAAAAGGATACATGTCTTTGGCATCTCAATTCAGATTCTCCAAACATATACAGATGATGTGGACACTGGAAGGTTTAAAGAAGTGCCGACTCCTTTGCCTAATCTCATCATTACTTACAAATTTGAACAAGCTAATGCCAAGATACTGCGTATATGTAGAATAAAAGGCATCAAGTTTCTTGTTATCCTGCATACAAAGGGTCCATGTTTTGCTACCATAACTAACTTTAGAAAGAACCAAACTATTATACAGCCCAATTTTAATCTTTAGGTGTGCACGTTTATATTTCCACACTCCATAGATTCTTAAAAATCCCAGTGGCAATCCCTATTCTACTATTTATCTCATGCTGCACATCACCAGTATCTGTTACATAGCTCCAAAGATAGTTAAACTGACACACTTGCTCAATAGTTCAGCCATTCAAAGAAACTAAAGCACCATCTGCCTGGCCAATTTTCATCACTTTAGTTTTTTTCTCTGTTTATCACCAAACCTACTCTATTACCAGTCTCATCAAAGCCCAAATGAACGAATTCATCTCATTAACATCATTAGCCAACAGGGCCAAATCAACTGCATAATCTAGATTAGAAATTTTGAAATCTCCAGACCATTAAGGCAATTGCAAAGAATTTTGCATGAAGTAATCAATAACAAAACAAAACAGAAAAGGAGACAAATTGCACCCTTGTCTAACTCCATTAGCAATGATAAACCAATTGCTGAAAGACGTACCAACTTTCACACACGACTCAGTGTTATTATAGAGAACTTTCATATGTTAACAAATGCCAATATAAACCTCTTGATCATCACACTCCACCACTAAATATAAAATTTCTAACTCAAATAGATCGTTTGCAATATTTGTTAAAATTTTCAACTTTTTCCACCACTAGAGGATAGTTATAGTGCAATAAAAACTTTTGGGGAGATTCGAAACACAGCAGTTTATCAAATATATAGATATCCAGTCCAACCCAAAAAGAATTTTTACTTTATCACTAAAAACTAAATTTTCTACCCACCTGGGGGTAAGGGATCATTGTTGTTAAAGCAAATTTTGTGACCTCAACTTTTACCACTGTTAGAGGTTGCAATTATAGCTACTGGGAGATTCCAAAAGTGCAAATCCTAATATTTCATCGATATCTACCCAATCCAAAAACAGATTTATTGCTAAAAACGAAAAAGTTTGATGTCTTCAGATGGACAGACAGATGACAAAGTGAAAACATTAGCTTATTTCCCTGAAAATGAGCTAAAAATAATAAAATGCAGTCTACTGTCTTAGATCAGTAATATGGATAAAATGCCTAAGAACTGAACCAACGAACTAAAAGGATAAAAAAAACTCATGAAAACAGCAGCGCATGAAAAAAATAAAATTTACAGTAAATTTCATTTTATTTCATGGCTGATTGGTTGGTTGTTTGGGGTTTAATGGCGCATCGGCAACAAGGCCATAATGCGCCTTTCATGGCTGATGGAACAAAATTAAAACTAATGTTTATTTTCAGAAATGGATGCCAAAAATAGTTTGTAGCAGGGCTTTTTTTGAGAGGTTCTCATCCAGGAGAAATGTGGATGGACAAAGACAGTTAAACTTGCAGACTAAAAATCTGTGGACTATATTGGGAGGCCTACACAAAGTAATAGTTTGAAGGAGAGAAAACATTCATGAAAGGTAGAAACAGCAGGTCTCAGTAGGTATGGGTGAGTGGATAAAGTATGGAATGTAATCAATACTGAGACCAGTAGTAAACTTTCAAGAAAGGTGAAATATCAAATCTCTTAAATGGAACAAAAAATTTTTTATGGAAAGACAATGAAATCTCTGAGAATATATCAAAGCAGAATAAGATTTTTTTTGATGTTCTGTAAACCACGGTGAAATTTGTTAAAAAATTTTATATAGAAAATCTGTTAGGCAATAATTTTTTTGCATAGCAATTTCTTACTTTTGCATGTGTTTTCTTTTTTTTCCTTTTTCGTTTCAAATTTCAAGTCTACACTTTTTTTGGGTCATAATGAAAAAAATTATTTAGCAACAATCCCATTAATGTGTGTAAGCCCATGGTGGTGAAAAAAAATATTAGAAACAGTTCCAACAGATAATTTCCTTGGGTATATATTTTTTAACATCATACCCAAATTTACACATTAATTTTCTTCAGTGCCATTCCCCTTCATACCCTCTCTCTAAAATCACTTTAAAAAATGTTCAAGGGTTTTACATATCATGAAAACGAAACACACAAAAAAAAAACACTTAGGAAATAAAAATATAATTTATTGAAGGCTTGTAGAAAAGAAATTATGTACCTAAAAAGAAAAAAAAAATGCTGGAGTGAACATTGATGATAGGTGGCATCATTCAGAATCACTGCTATTGGTAGTAAAGAGGAATTTCTTAAATTATGAAAGGAATGGAAAAAAATAAACACTATATTTGAGAAAATATTTAACCCTTTTCATGTCGGATCCTTAATGTTTTCATCTTTCAAATTCTAATGAGCAGAGATGCAGGTTTCATTCTTGCAGTAAAAAGTTATAATAAATAAAAAAATCCAAATAAAAATTTGAATTTTTTTCAACTATTTCTAATCAGATATTGAAAACAATATTTTAATCTATGATATTTATTTTTTACCTGCTGATTCTGCTTGAAATGATAAAGTCTAAAAAAAACTGAGTTTGCAGTGAATGTATGCACATTTCAGTCACAGTAAATAGCATGAAGTAGCAATGATTAAGTTTATGCATTCATTGTGCTGTCACTGTACACAGATTATTAATCAGTTGCAATTCCCTGCAGCTTGGGCTATTTATAGCTCTAGTAGAATTGTAATACTTTCTTAAATTTTTAACGTATTGATTTATTTTAATATAATAAAAATTTTAACATATCAATATATTTTAAGATATTGATTTAATTACTACTGGAAATTGCATCATCCAGGACTAAGCACATTGGTTTTCAATCAATATTTAAGACTTTTTTTAAAACTTGAATGCTTCTAAAATTATTTTTATTGCTTTTCAAATGGATACTGTGATTATGAACAATAAATATTTAGAAACAATTGTAAATGAAACCACTAGTTATCTATAATAGTGACAATCAGAACATTGCTCAAAGTGCGATTTTTAAAAGGAAGGACTATCAATACTTTTAATTACATTTCAACCAAATAAACTAATTAAGATCAGGGAATTGCAATTTCAAACAAAAATTCTACTGAAGTTTTAGAAATAAACTTTTCTGTAGAAGTTACACAGCTTCATAATAAAGAGACTCATTCTCAAATTCAGTGTTTCAGTTAAACTTTAAATGTTTGAAACATTTTATTGAATTTTTTTCATAGTTCTTTATCACTTTTCTGATATATTTTTCAATTTTTATTTAAATTATCTTGTTTTGTTTAAAAAAATAAATTAATAACTCCTCAGCAGCTGCTTGCCACAGAGTTCTGACAGAAGCCTGTCAGTTTATATATGCCATAATAGAAGATCTGTGAGGATGGCAAGACCTCAGCAGTAAAATAACGCAAACGTCCATGCCTTATCCAGGGCTAAAACCCAGGCCACTTAGATCAGTAACCAAGCGCGCTAATCACACAGCCAGGAAAATGATTTTTTATTACATGGCTTTTCTTAGGCTTTGAGTCTGCCAATCATCAAAAGTCTAAGAATATGTATTATGCATTATATACATAAATGACCAAAAAACTTAATAAATGAAAGATTTAAGCATTACTAGAAATATTATGAACTGTTTATACTAAAATAATATATAATATAGGAATTTTTTTTAATTTACTAAACAAAGTGGAAAACACAATAAAATTTTATATTGTTATTAAGAAAAAAAAGATTAGAAAATTTAACGCCGTTTTTCTTTCCTTAGAATTTTTGCCATTTTATTAAGCACAATTAAATGCTCTTTCTTTTGATATATAACAAGATATATTTCCATTCATTAGTTACTTCACGATGAAGTTCTAAAGCTGTTTATTTTTTTCCCCGAAAACATTTTAAAATAAATCCAGCCACCACAGTAAGTTTCAGAAACCCCACAATATAAGGATCTCACTCATTATGCATAACTCTAAAACTTGTACTGCAAAATTATGCTACAAAAATCACAAAATTTATTGCAAAGCAGTGTAAAATGCAATGTTGGTTAATAAATTACACACTGCTGCAAACATAACTCCTGACATTCAGAGAACCCCTTTCATCTATGAAAAACTATTTTTGGAGTTTTTATAACATAAAAATTATATTTTTGTTAAAATTGATGTGTCATATATTGTAAATACATTGGTCTTAGTTTTTCTTCCTAACCTTATGTTCCTTGAATTCAAGTTATGATTTTAAAATTAGTATATAAGTTAACTTTAAAACTTCTGACAACTTTTAGTTACTGGAATGTAGACTTATAAGCCTGCAAAATACAGTATTAGCAGATTTACCTGGGATTGCTTGGGTCTGAAATTCTTTACAAATATATTGTAGATTGCATTTCTCACATTTTAAGCTTTCATTGGCATAAAACTCGTTAGAATCTATTCTCCCCTACTTTTGGGGGAGATCTGAAACTCAAAAAAAAAGTACTACAAATTTTAGTATACAGTAGGTGGCACTCTCAATGCTGCAAGATTTCATTTGGCATAAAATATGTAACAATCATTTTGTCCCCTTGCTGCCACCCCCCCAGTAAAATTTATCGCCACTTCTAAGAGACTCTCTCGCGAACTCTTTAAAGCATAAAGTATATGACACTCTCCATATCAGAAGCATTCAGTTGGCATAAACCTCATTGTGATAGCCCCCCCCCGATAAAAATATTATTCTCCTCTTTTAGGGGAAGTCTGAAACTCCTCATAGTAGATTTATTTGGCATAAAACCACATGGGGAGTGCCATATTAGATGGCACTCACCATGTGATTTTGAATATCTGCTAATGCTAAATCTATGAGATGCACTGATTTTTAACCACTAATGGTTAAGTCTATGGGTATTTTGGGAAATTCAAACCATACACCCCAGCAAGTTTGCACATAGTCTTCCCCTGGGTCAAGGGAATGTTCATGCATTCGCTTCTGGGGGCTGAGTGCATAAGCAGGCAGACACACAAACTTTCGTCTTTATATATTAGATATCACGTTTTTATATTAAAAACTGCTTAACTCCTTCCATATATTTTACTTACTTTTATAAAAAAGGACAACAATTTTTTGGAACACCTTCATAAAATTCATATTATCATAACAGTACTCCTGCATTTTAACAAGGAGTGCAAGTTCAGCCTTTGCATTTTGTGTAAAGGCTGATAGAAGGGAAGTATATTGGCGCAAGTGCTTCACAGCTTGTTCAGGAACCAGCTCTTCTTTTTTGTTCCATTCCATCATTGCCATCAATGAAGTCCACAACTAGGAAATTAAAAATATGAATAGTAACTCTTTAGTCCTTAAAAAAAAAAGTATTTAGTACAGTATTATGTATAAACAGGAAGCCTTGCTGATTTAGAGTACCGTATGTAATACAAACAAAAGTAATACATTTATAATCAAGAATTCATAACATGATAAACAGTGAACTACATTCACATAAAATGGCTGTTGTGGTCTCACATGGTTGATGTGAATATCACTGTTTTGTAACATCAGTGAGAACTATGGATTGGATGTACACCTAATACTGTATCATGCATATAACTTCACAAGCAAACATGAATTTCTTGCTGCAAGTAACACTCAACTGTTTATACCTGCTCTCCTCACATAAAACCTCTTCAATGATAGTGCAGTAAAAAAAAAAGCTATGACTTTGGTTAGAAAATAGTAATTTTAGACCCAACAAGTTCAGCATCTCATTTGAGAATTTAAGTGAACAAATTGATCATACACAATATTTGTGCAAGTGGAGTGACTGGTGTGGCAAGTGGAGTGAATCTAGTCCTGAAATCAAAGAGTTCCTGTACTGAAGAAATGGTGTAAAACTGACCATGAACTGTAGCATAGTGTGCATTTAATGTCCATGATGTTAAAATCATGAGTGTCATCGATTGAGCAAGTATAAACAGCTGATAGCAACACATAACTATAATACCAATAACGACTATGATCACTGTGCAAACTCTTCTACCATATCGGACACTATAAAGAACACAGACTAAGTAACCATTATCAAAACAACTAAAATTAGAAACTGAAAATTAGCATCAAATCTGCTTACTTTTTCTTTGTAGGCAGGACCAGATTGAGGTTGTTGGTGGGGTGTCAAAAGGTCATGCCTCACACTTCTTTTAACTTCCTACTTTCACTTGTCCTTTGTTAGTTTGTGGATTTGCCAAAACAATTGTTCCACTGTTGCAGTGGTCATAATAATGAGTTATGTACCAAATGAAAGCCTGTGATATAATAAATGTCATAGGCTATAAAAACTTTGCCCCATCTTTTATTTTCTCCTAAAAAAAGGAAAATGTATGATGCCTTGCCAAATTATTATGAACCCTACTTCCTACTTTGCCAGGCTTTTGCAGGCAGAGATGATAGCCTGGTCAATGTGGCATGCTTTCCACATACTTTCAAAATAGAGAAGGAGGGATTTTTAAACATTCTTCCCACAAAATGACTTGAATATCTCAAAGAGGGCAGAAAAATGTGCATTCAAATATTGCCTTCTAAATTGTCCCATGTTTTGACTGGTTGAGATCAGGCAGTTGTGCAGTCCAAGGAAGGTGATAAAAATTCCTTTCATGTTCCTCAAACCACTCCTGTACAATCTGAGAGCAATGAATCAGTGCATTATCATCCTGAAATATGCCATTTCCACTGTGGTAAAAATTATTCCATATGATGCTTACAACCCTCCACTGATGAGATTCAGTGCTCCACACACCACCAATCTTCGAACCCTGTTGTTTCTAGAAATGCAAGGCTTTTGTATTGCGGTACTGTTAGAAAATTTCAAATGTTTACAATTCTCTGTGCATAGTTCAAGTTGAAATGGATTTTGAAGTACTTAACAGAATAATTATAGACACACTGCTAATTGTATAAGATTTAATAATTTACACGATAATGCTGTTGTACATCTAAAAAGATCAGATATTAAATAATTTCCAAGTTAAGAGGAGTGCTTAGCATTATAAAATTGACAGAAAAATTTGCCCCATAGGCTTACTTATTCTGAACACATAATGCTATTAAACACTCTAGTATACTCATTTAACTCTATAACAATCCTTTTACAAGTAAAGGTAAATTAGAGCAAAAATAAGTTATATAAATGTATTTACCGTTAATCAAGGCTGGTACAATTGCATTAGATGATACAACATGATGGAAAATTGCTGCTGATGATATGCTGAATGCTACCAGTCCTTAAGTTTATCGTCCAGTTTTTTAGCAGGCACTGTATGTGTCCAGTGAGTATGTTCATTAACCATTAGTGGTATTTTCCTTTAACCGTCACTATAGTTGACCTTGTCTATGCATTTCACATATAGGAGCAACTTCATTAAAGTGGTCACCTGAGCATTTACCTTTTTATAAGCAGTTGCTGTTATAGATGTTATTTCTGCTATTATCAGTTCTTTTGCCCCTTTTTTAATACTGCTATGTAGTTCAGTTTACTTTGCTCCTTTTCTTGTGGAAGACAAATTTATTTACGAGAATTATCTGTTAATACTGGATGACAAATATGAGTGAGCATTATCCTCCATACTTGAACAATTGAAAATCTTTAAAACTCACATTAAAAGAACTTTTAATAGTACAGCTTAGGCCGACTTTAAAACATAACTTAAAAGAGAACAAGCCTTTCACCACCCTCATTCATGTGGCATCAGGCGTGTGATGGTAATCGTGTATGCCATCAGTTAATTGTCTCTTATCCCACAAGCAGCTGATGCTATCTAATGGTTATGCGTGCGCACTCTCGATCGTTGATGCAACAGGAGATTCCACGCAGAAGGGAGGAATGGAATCTCTGTGTTGCATACATTATCAAGATGCTTGTGAATCATCAAAGTTTCTGAATATTGCAGTTGAAACTTTGTTCTGGGGGTCATTAAGGGTTTAAAATCAATTTGCATATCATTTTCTATTACCGTTTGAGCTAATGCTGTAGTTGGGTTGCATTTAATATCCTTATAGTATATATATATATATATCTTGCATACGTAGCTCATATTGGCAAAATATTTTACCTATGTATTTATCCTTACCCGCCAATACTTTATGGGGGTCGGGAGTAGTTATTTCATAAATCCCCAAATCCCCCCCCCCCAGGTTTTTTTTTTATCCCCATCATTTAATATAAGGTTATTTATGTAATGAGTTGAGTTTTTGCAGTAGGTAAAGTTATATTTTGCTAATCTATTCCCATGGTTTTTGTTATATTCTTTATGTATGGGAAACTGGTACCATATTGTTTCTTATTTTGTGTTTGATGTGGTTATGTTTCTACTTACTATATATTTAGCAGTTTTTTCCCATTTTTGTAATAATTTTAAATCGTTTGCAGTCTGGTGTATATATTGTATTTCATCCTGAAAGATCTTCATTTGGGAACAGTATCGATAGGCTCTAATATAATATGACAGTATACCAGCTTTTTTGTATTTTAATGGATGAGCAGAGTTGGCAGGGATATAATTAGGTATATAGGTAGATTTTCTATGAACAGTGGTTTCGCAGTAATTAGATTTACATGTTATTTTAACCCTTTAATGCCCGAAAACGACCAAGATTTTCAAATGGACTAGCCCGAATAGTGCTATTTCTTTGTCTTTACTACCCTCTACCTTTTTCTCAGATTTCTTGGGTGTTAAAGGGTTAATATCTAGATATGTAATTTGTCAATTGACCTCAGATTCACAAATCAAGTTAATGGAGGGTATTATACTATTAAATGTATCTATCAATTCCTGTAATTTTTCCAATGGATGAGGACAAAAAATTAACACATCGTCAATATAATGCATATAAAGAGTAGGTTTCAGAGTAGCTTGTGCCAGGGTCTTCTCTTCAACATGCCTCATAAAAATGTCGGCCATGAGTCCAGACAGAGGTGAACCTATTGGGACCCCCTCAGTCTGGAGCCATGTCTGACCATTGATGTCAAAGAAATTTGAACCTGTTGCCCATTCCAATACATCATGCATACAAAAGTATTGTGGGTGAGTGGGTCTTGCGACCTGCAACCATTCAGCCTTTATCGCATCGCTGCATCCAATACAGTATTTGGATACAGCTTGGAAAGGCTTCATAAATGCATTCCACACACTGAATCAAATGCTAAAAAAAATATGGATTTTAAAAAATACACTATACTTTGCTTTTTAAAGTTCTTAGGTATTTCCTAGATATAAAAATGTTCATAAATAAATAGCAATTTTGAAGCAGATTTTTCTTTAACAGTATGCAGTTAACACTAACTTGCACATTTTCATAGCACAACACATTTTATTTAGATGAGATGCATATGATAAAAAGAAATCATAACAATGATGAACTATAAATTACTATAATAAAATGAACTGAAGGTAAAATGAAAAATATTTTATTATAAAAAAAGTAGATATATTGCTTAACACAAAGTATAAAATTTAAAGTTAGAGGAGAAAATTAATAAATTTAGATTCAGAATTTAAATGTAAAGTTAAAACATTTTCTCCTAATCTTCTTTCATGTAAAACAAAGATTATTTAATCCTACTAACCAAAACTGCAACATCTTGCTCTGGCAGAGAATGTCTTGTCATATGCTCCTTTACAACAGGAATAATCTAAAAAACAGTATTAAGATAATAAGAATACTTGTATTTCTTTCTTAGTTATTTGTGATACACAGTTAATATTTGAATAAATTTTATATATATATTGAGCTAAAATAAGCCTAAAATAAAATAACACATATTAAGTAGTAGCTTCTCACTGCAAGCTTAAATCTATGAATTAATGCAGGTGCTGCTCATGCATGACATTGCAACTTGAGAATGAGAAGTAGAAAACCAACTATGTCTTATTTTTAAAATATGTTTAAAGTCTCTATGGCACATAAATACACACTTTTTTCACACTGATGTTCATGTAATAATATCTTCAAGATAAACACATCACGAAAAATATCTTTCAGTAAGTAGTTCTCTATTGGAACACAGGTATGATAAAATTTATTTCATAATGTTATAAAGTTAACTTTAGAGCATCATGAAATAATATATACAAATTTAGATTGCATCGCTCCTTCAAATTACAACAACTAACTACACTTCCGCAACATTAGCTCAATTATCGTGATTTCAGTTATATTGACACATTGTTGTGTTACACAAAAAACAACTAAGTATGTACAAGAAGACTTGAAGATCATACAGCAAAAGTGATATTTCAGATGCATGTTTTTAATTTTCATTGTTATTATAATGATTTCAACATGATTTGATTGAAGTTAATTGAATATATATATAAAACTGGATTTAATTATCTTCCTGATTTTTTAATAGAATATTACATTGTGGATGCTGTAATAAAATTCTCCATCTGCATGAATATTAAGAATATCATTATTGAAAAAATATTTACTATAAGATATATTAAGCTTTCAGTATATTTAGTTTAAATACTTTATAAGGTGAAGTAATGAACAATTTATCAAAGCTGGCTATTGCTTCATTATTCATTACTTTATTGCCAAGGGCAGTAGTAGGTTTATTAATCAATAAATATTTTGCGGAAAAAATTTCCGCTGACATACGGGATTTGAACCTGCATCTCTCCAGAAACATGCCAGAGTATTCTCCCAGTTGAACTAATGCCAGCTCATCTTTTTTTCCGCTAATTTTAAGACTAAACTCTATCACCGAGATTTTCGGACCAACCATTGGTGCCATCTATGGGGTGGCAACTATTATCTTTATATTGCACAGAGTGAGATGGATTTGATTTCATTTAAATAGATATACTGTTGCAATAATATTCCTTAATTCACAGAACATGAGAAATGTTAATATAGCAATTTCCACAATACAATATTTTATTTAAAAATTGAGAAGATAATTTACTTTCTAGTGTTAAGCCTGAAAAATGGGTTTGTAACTACAGAGCAAGCTATTTTTCTCAATGTGAAGTAAAAAAACAACCTTAGAACTTTTTTTTTACAAAATTAATCAGCATTGAATTCTGGATGAAAACAAAATATTTAGCAAAATAGACGATAATTCTAATTGGACGATTTTAATGATGTAGTTAGTAAAAAAAATCATCTGGCAGCATATATAAAATTTATTTAAAAAAAACAATGGGCAAAAATAACACTGGTCTGCACGGGTTTTGGCGTTTTTTAGGTACATATAAGAAGGAAAAACAACGATTGAACAAGTGAGTAACTGAGTGATGTGCGAGAGTTTGTAAAGCTTATAGCAATTGGTTTAGCATTGCTTCTGGTGTCCAACAAGGGTGTATTCTGTTTCCACTAATTAACAGATTATGAAAAAAAAAAAAAAAAAATTCATTGCCGACACAGCGGGAATTGAACCCGCATCTCTCCAGATTCATGCCACAGCGCGCTACCATTGTACCACACATCGGACAATGAAAATTTTCAGAATAAGACCTTATAAATCTTCTTTACTGGGATGTGGCTGAGACAGCACCATCTATACTCAAGGAGATGCAACCCTTTTCAGCCGTTGCTATTGATTATCAGATGTTAATGAGAAAGTCGCTAAAGCATTAATATATAATTAAAAATTGATCCACAGTGAATGCACAGTATTTCCTGTTAAGATAGACATCAAACATTAATTAATAGATACTGAAAAAAAATTAATCACTGACACGACGGGAATCGAATCTGCATCTCTCCAGATTCATGCCAGAGTGTGCTACCATTGTACCACGCGTCAGACGACCTTCTCATTAACATCTGATAATCAATAGCAACAACTGAAAAAAGTTGCATCTCCTTGAGTATAGATGGCCTGTCTCAGTGAAGAAGATTTATAAGGTCTTATTCTGAAAAATTTCATTGTCCAATGCGTGGTACAATGGTAGCGCACTCTGGCATGAATCTGGAGAGATGCAGGTTCGATCCTCGCCATATCGCCGATGAATCTTTTTCAGAATTTATTTATTAATTAATGTTTGATGTCTATCTTAACAGGGAATACTGTGCATTCACTATGAATTGATTTTTAATTATATATTAAAGCTTTAGTGTTAGTGACCTTCTCACTAATGTCTGATAATCAATAGCAACGACTGAAAAAAGTTGCTTCTCCTTGAGTATAGATGGTGCTGTCTCAGCCACGTCTCAGTGAAGAAGATTTATAAGGTCTTATTCTGAAAAATTTCATTGTCTGACGCGTGGTACAATGGTAGTGCACTCTGGCATGAATCTGGAGACTTGTTAAAGCCATCTGATTGCCATTTCTTAGAAGCACTATTCGGTATTGCTGATTTGTTTGTTAATGTTACTTTTTGCTGAAGCAAACTCCTGATTTAAGCCCACAAGTTTGATTTGAACTATTATTAATTTTTTTTTAAAAGTTTCAAAAATCTAAAAATTGACAAAAAAAAACTGTTATTTTTAAAAACGGAAGATTTGGGAAGTAATTACAAAGTACGTAACACTATTTTTTTACAATCTTTTCTGCTATAAACCTATTTCAACATTCCCAGATTTATTCCAGCATTCTGTCTTTCCTGCTCTTAAAATGGAAACTGTAAGTAAAAGCATCCTACTTAGCTTTACATCATCACTATCTAGCTGCTACTTTACTAACTTCTACTCACAACTCTTCTACTCTGTGACTAACACCAACACTACTGACAACTACTTTTCCCGTGACCAATATGTCACTGTTATAACAAGCGTACAGGCTCGGCAACACGTGTCTGTTGCATCGATAAAGACATTTGTATAAAATGATGAGTGCGCAAGCTATGACGCAAGATGGGGCGTGTCCTTGTACACGCGCGCTGTAGCAGGTGACAATCGAAAGTTCGGAGTTGTGCATGTGCAACTCCTACGCTCTTGGAAACGAGTGCTGTGATGCCAAAAATGAAATTAAAATCCCCAAAATGAGAAATATAATGTAAATTAAGCAAAACTGGTTAAGGTAAAGTAAAAGTGAATGAGGGGGCATCACAGTGGCTTTTTTGATTGAGCACAGCTGACAAAAAGCCAGGGCAGTTCTTAAAGTATATTTATTACTCAGAAAAAGTTACAGAAAGCATAATTTTGCTTTTTAAGTAAAAATTTATTATTCATAAAGAAATTTACTTTCTATTCATATGAATTATAATTATTTTAGTTCATTAGTTTTTTGCATATCATTGCCAGATCCTTATTTACTGTATCACTCTGAAAAAGATTTATTAAAATAAATCTCTCTTTTTTGTTAAATATTATTTTTTATAAAACCCAGAATTATATGCTGTTTAATTTGGTATTGAACACGACTGGTCTGATTTCTGTTCATTAGTTATTTGGCAAAAGAGTTATAAGTTAATTTTTGTTAGCTGAGAACAGTTAAAAAACAGCTTAGTTCATGGTTTCATTCAGTTTTTCAGGTAAAAGTTAAAGTTTTTTTAAATTAAGTAAATTAAATTAAAGTTAAGTTTTTTCACTGTAAAAGTTAAAGCACATTATAATTGAAATTGAGTAGATGCAAACCTCTTTTACTTGTGCACCATCTTTCAGTAGTTCTCCAACTTGTAGTTGCAACTCTTTTTTCACATTTGTGTTTTCCTGAGCTTTCTGCAAAAAAAAAAACACCACATAACAATAGTAACTAAAAAAGAGATACACATTTACATCATTATACAATTTTACCATTAATTTGTTATGATTATATTAAATAATCAATTAAGAAGACTTCTTGTTCAGAAATTAAGTTAAAATTCTCTGTGATTGAGCAATAAAATTTTTAAAGTTTATCCTTCAAACTATTTGCGTATTATAATTTTTTAGGTGAAAACTCGGAAACTTTTCAGAGCAAGTACAGCACCCCTTCATCAGTGAAGTGACACTATGTGGTGACACTGGGGCTGTAAAGAACTTTCCACATGTCATGAAGGGTGATTCAGTGTTTCAGTTGCAGATGGAGATGAGCGAGGTAATTATTTCAATAGCCTCATGGACTATGGTTCCATACTAAGTGGATGCAAATGCTAGCAGTGTGGTGTCCTCCAAGTCTATGGTGTCTGCGTGTTGTATTACCAGCTCGGCAGCAGCAGTCATTAGCTTGTTTTGGCTGACATCAGTTTGATGCTCTGTAAACCTATCTTGCAGCAAACATAAGGATTTTCTGATATGATGATCTCCTGAAAACTTTTAATATGCAAATAGTTTGAAGGATAAACTTAAAACTTTTACTGCTCAGACAATTTTTTTCTCAATTCAATTTTAATTTAAATATTAAATAGCATTATGATTAAATAATAATGTTGTTCTAGTGTTACTACATTATGTATTTACTACACAAGTTGTGCTTAATATAATCTGCTAACTCATCTGTCAGAAATGTTGACGGAATCTAAAATATATCCTACAAGAATATTGACAATAATTTGACAGTTAACTTGTTATGGTAACAATAGCTTGGTAGTTTCCTTCATAACTTAAATTTTTCAGAATTAATCTAAGACAAGACAATTTTTGACATTAGCCATGTGAATTTTAGGATTGCCACAAATGAATTCTATACCACTGCACAAATTGTCCCACTAGTTGTCCCAAAACATAAAAAGCTTTCACCATCTGAGCAATGCATTTCAGTGTGGATATTATGGACGAGGAGAGGGCACAACCCATTAATGTTTAATCATTTTCCACGATATCTTGCAATATTTTTTCCATTGCATTCATCATATGTATCATGGCACAGTTCCAAAATTTCAAAGTTTTCAATTCTCTGCACATTGTGTTCTCACTGAAATAGATTTTGAAGTACTGCTAGTGGTCATTTCTCTCAACTGATGAATTGCAGCAGCTCTGTTTTGCTGTACAATTTGTGCCAACAAACATCTGTCCCTGTCTGCCAGAACTTTTTCCCTTCCTCATGCATTTGTCATGATTGACCTAAATTTTTTGAGACTGTTGATAGTCACCATACACTTGGGATATTGTGCCTTGAGATTTTCTGCTGAGTTTCACCTCCTTTATGAATGTTCCTACCCATTCTGCTCCAATGATGAACCCCTTTCAAAGCCAGTAAGAGCAGACTTTTATCCCATGTTGCACCATATCTTTAAGACTTTTATAGGACTTTGTTTATTTTCTAAAAACTTCAAAATTAACCTGGCCACCAGAGTGAGTTCAGTTTTGAAAAACTGACAATGTGGAGCAGGGGTTGGGAATTAATTTTGGGTCAAGACTCAAAACATAAAAAAAAATAAGATAAACCAACAAATTTTTGAGAGCAGCAAATTATAATCTGTGTTGGGGCAAGAGCCGTAACAGAAAAAAAATAAACTGCAGATTATTTTATTAGTGACACTAAAACCATAATGTATAATTTTAAAATAGGTGCATTGTTGGCCATGTGGTTAGTGCTCTTGGCTACTACTGATCAAAGGGAAGACATGGATGTTCGTGTTGTTTACCTGCTGAGGTCCTACCATCCACACAGACCTTCTACGCATATGGCACATTAAACTGGCAGGCTCCTGTCAGACCTCAATGACAAGGAGCTGCTTGAGGCAGTATTTATTTTTATTTCATTCAAACAATAAATAATAGTCACAGTTATCTGTTGATTTTTAATGCTATGGGCAAGTGGATAACATGCTTGGCTACTGATCTAAGGGCCCCGGGTAAGGCATGGATGTGTGCGTCGTTTTCTGCTGAGGTCCTGCCATCCTCTCTGACCTTCTACTATGGCATATAAACTGACAGGCTCCTGTCAGACCTCTGTGGCAAGGCAAGCAGCTGCTTGAGTGGGTATTTATTTTTTGATAAATATTTTTGTGGGAAAAAGTTTCACTGATGTGTGGGATTCGTACCCACGTCTCTCCAGAAACATGCCAGAGTATTCTACCACTAAACTAACACTGGCTCTATCTTTCTTATCTACAAATATGACTTATCACTCTTCCCATGATTTCAGCACCTGGACTTGGTGACATCTGTGATCTGAGAAGACAAACATTTCTTTTTATGTTGTACTGAGTAAGATGGAAATAAATAAGTCACTGCATGCTATTAGCATTATTAATGATTTAAATAATAAATAATATTCTCAGAGTTACCTGTTATCTTTTAACGTAAATAAACTAATAAATATTTTTTGTGGAAAAAGTTTTGCCAACGTGTGGGATTTGAACCCACCTTCCTCATCTTAGTGCATCATAAAATGAAATAGTTGTCCCAGATTATAGATGGCACCAAATTAAGGTGATGAAATCACGGAAAAAGTGATAAATCATATTAGTGGATAAAGAAGACAGAGCAGGCTTTAGTTCTGCAGTAGAATACTCTGGCATGTTTCTGGAGAGATGTGGATTCAAATCCCACATGTAGAGGCATTCAAGTGTATACAATAAAACTACTGAACAGAATTATTTAAAAATCTGCCATTCATGAGTGTGACCTGTGATTTTGAGTCTTCTCGACCAACCTAATCAAGATTATGCGTGCATACAAAATTCTCATGCAGCCATGGCCTATGAAGGTCCTACCAGACTGTGCAAATTTGTTCTCCAGACTTCTCTGTCCCAAGCTACAGCTGCTGCATTTGGCCACTGTAGGCCAATTCTAACAAGGTCCTATTTAACATTGTTTGCCCATTGCATCCTAGGTGTCCCCCTTTTCCTGAAGCCTTTTTGGGCACACTATTCATAATTGCCAATCTGCAACTATCCATACGTGCAATATGGACAAACTAATGCAGTCTCTCTCTGCACAAAACGCTGCTCAAAGGAGGTTTCAGACTCCTTCTAACCTCATCATTACTTACAAAGTCAAATCACCTAATGCCCAAGGTCATAAGTATCTAAAATCAAAGGCATCAAGTTTCTTGTTATCCTGCTTATAAAGGGTCTATGTTTTGTCACCATACCTAACCTTAGAAAGAACCAAACTATTATACAGCCTAATTTTAGTACTTAGGTGTTCACGTCTATTTTCCCGCACTCTTCACAGATTCTTAAAAGTCCCAGCAGCAATCTCTATTTTCCTATTTATCTCATGCCACATATCACCAGTATCTGTTACACAGCACCCAAGATAATTAAACCGAGACACTTGCTCAAGAGTGCAGTCATTCAAAGTAACTGAAGCACCATCTGGTTGATCAATTTTCATCGATTTAGTGTTATCATTGTTTATTGCCAAACCTACTCTATTACCAGTCTCATCAACAACCCTAATGAAAGAATTCAACTCATCAATATCATTAGCAAAGAGGACCAAAACATCTGCATAATCTAAATCAGAAATTTTGAAATCTCTAAATTATTTGAGGCCAAAATCTTCTCCTTGCATAGAATTCTGCATAACATAATCAAACTACAGAGAAAAGGAAATAAAATGCACCCTTGTCTAACTCCACTAGCATTATTAAACCAATTGCTACAAGCCTTACTAACTTTCACCCACGGCTCAGTGTTATCATAGAGAACATACATTATGCTAACTAACTTTTCAAGCATTCCATATGATTTAATAGTCAACCACAAATTATGTCAATCAACAGAGTCAAAAGCCTTTTTAAAATCAAAGGGTATGGCGCTCCCGCACACGGGGCCACGGCTTAACGTCCCATCCGACGGACGGTGGCACAGTATCTCTCCCGCACACGGGGAGAGCCATATACGTCAAGGCCACCCAGCGTGTTCTTTAACACCCTGTGCAAAAAAGAACACGCTGGGTGTCAAGGCCACCCAGCGTGTTCTTTTTTGAAATCTAAACATTTCTCAAGAATCTGTCTAAGCGAAAATATTTGATCAATATACCCCCTTCCATTTTTGAATCTGCACTGTTCATCAACTAAATTCTTAATGCTATTAAGTATAATCATGCAAAGAACTTTATCTGGAAAAAAAAGTAAATGGATTCCCCTATAATTATCACAAGAACTACAATCACCTTTATCATAAAAAATATTCAAAATTTCTCTCAGCCATGTGAGAACACAATTATTTCCAGTGTTAAACATTTCATCCATCCCTGAGGTTTTAAACAATTTTAATTTAGAAATAGCCAAAGTGACTTCAGAATGTGATATAGGGACAACATTAAAGCCAGTAATGCATTTATCCTCATTACAAACAACGGGAGAAGAAATAATCACATTGTTTAGAACATCTCTGAAATGCTCTGCTCACCTAACCATCACAAGATCCTCACTCTCTGTGTACCTGTCTGTTTCTTCCCACACAAAGCATTAACTATTTGGAACAATCCTTCCCCCCTTGTTGTGCTGTCTAACTGCTTCCTCTGCTTTGTCAGCCAAGCTGTTAAACCAAAGATTCTTAGTTGCTGTTAACTGTTCCTTTACATATTTATTAAGCTCATTGTAATACTGTCTATTAGGACTAGTAGGATGTTGATTCATATTACTCCTGTATTTCCTTCTTTCAGAAATAAGTTCCATAGCCTTATCATTTAAATTGTGCTTACTCTGTTTTTTTTTTACCCCAAATAATTTTGGTTTGAAGAAGTCTGTTTAAACCAATTCCATTTTTTCTCAACTTTAGCAGTAAGCAAACAACAATTGTCATAATGACTAAGTAGTCTATCATGGTATGCTTTGACTATATCTGAAACTTTCAGACCTTCAGCATTAAAAGCAATTCTCTTAACTTTAACACAACATTTCTTATACTTCAGTTGCAAGACACTTTTGACCAGGTAATGGTCAGACCCATTTTTGGCTTCCCTGTATGATCTGGTATTCCTAATTGAACTAGTCCATTTGTTGTTAATTAAAATATAATCTGTAATACTCCTGTGCAACCCATGTCTGATATTTGTAATATGTGTGTTATTTGCAAACAATTCAAGTTTACTAACCTGTAGGAGACATTCCCCATTGTCCAAAGGGATCTAACACTCCTGATCAAAGATCTGAGTCAGTACCAACTTTTGTGTTAAAGTCACTAAGCACAAGAGAAATAACTTCTTTCTTCACAAAAATTCAAAATATCCTTAAGCTGTCTGTAAAACTTATCCTTTTGTTCTCATCAGAATCCTCTGTGTTGGTGTAACAACAAATGACATTCAAGTGTTTAATTCTAGTTTTAAATTTAGCTGTAAGAAATCTTTCATTAATGCAGTCATATTCTAGAAGAGTATCATTGGCTTGTCTGCTGACAAATAAACCTACATCTTGGAGATGCTCCCCATCCTCCCTCCCTAAAAAGTGAAAATTTAAAATTATTTTTAAATATCTCACCTTTTCCTGTCCATCTGGTCTCTTGTAAGCCTAGAATATCTAGGCTTACTTCTAAGGTCATGTTTCCAGTAGCTGCAGAGAGAAAACAATTAGTGGATTTTTGAAGAAACTATGTTTATTGAGAGAGGTAGGGTCAACAATATTAAACAGGACCCTAACTGCAGGCAATGGGGCAAAGACCCATTCCCCCACTTCAGCCTTTGAAGGCTGAAGCTACCCATGCTGATAGGAACTTCAGGCACCACCTTTTCAAGTGGACCTTTTCATTAACTAGAATCCAGATAGAAATTGTGATCTATCTGAGATAAATTACTCCAATGTAGAATTAGTGATTCCTAACTAACTAAGTGAGTATTTAGGTACTTGCAATGGCCTCTGATCAGGATTATCCACCAGCTGACATAAGGTATTCTGTGCCTCTGTTCACTTACAGCTGGCAACCCACGAACGAACAGAAAACACAAAGGCAGATTTTCCATCAACAGAGCAGAAATACCAGTGCTAGGATCCATAATTAAGCTCAAAGCTGTAAACCAGTCCAGTCTAGTGGGTATAAATGGTTAGCCCAGGATTCTGTGTGGGCAGGGATGGCTCAGTCAGTAGTGCACCAGGCTCATAATCTGCATTTCCCAGGTTCTTCCCAGATGGGCCAGCATTAAGATTTCTCTCTGCTAAACTCCCTGCTCAACTTATGGTCAGTAGGGGACACTGTTGGGATTGGAAAGGTGGCCATCTGTGGATGGGACATTAAGCCATGGCCCAATGTGCAGGAGAGCCATATCCTACATACATTAAAGAACAGCTAGATGGCCTTGATGAGAGGCTACCAGCCATTCCCTAACAGCTGTCCATTGGGTCCCCTCCCCCAACCTTCTCTGAGCCTTTGCACTCTTGTGACCAGGCCGTTTAGCCCATTGTGTGCAAAAAAGTGCCACTCAGGGGTAAAACAACCCAACCCAGGACCCTGTAAAGTTGACCATCTTCAGCAGGGTGTAAAAAAAAAGGGCCAGAGATGGCCAATCACTAGGCTACACTGATCTTAACATTTGTTATTATCTCTTGTAAGGAATTTCATTCTATAGAGATATAGACAAATACATTTTATATGTCATTTTGCATCCATCTTGTAAACTCTTGTTACCATAGATCCTGATATACCATTATTACCACTCATACTGCCATCCCGTGGCCAAGTGGTTAGTGCACTTTGCTACTGATCTAAGGGACCTGGGTTCGAGCCCCGGGTAAGGCATGGATGTTTGTGATGTTTTTTTGCTGAGGTCCTGCCAACCTCACAGACCTTCTACTATGGCATATAAACTGACAGGCTCCTGTCAGACCTCTGTGGCAAGCAGCTGCTTGAGGGGGGGGGGGGGGGGGGCATTTATTTATTTATCATATACAGTGCTATAGTTTTTTTAAAATTTTTATATGTACATTGTGAATTTATTATATTAAAATCTGAAAGATGTTCCTTGTTGAAAACATCTCAAAATTAATTTGACATTAAGCATGATATGCTAGAATGTTTATATTTTATTTTTAAATATATCATGGAAAAATTATTCATTTCTTAGCTTCTACATCCAACACTTATTATAAATACATAATTTGAGAAATGTTATATATAAGTCATACCAAATATTCTAGAAGCTGACTTAGTCCATGAGTCTTAAATGTCACACTTAAGTTTTCAAGAGTGCGTTTACTCACTGGAAAAAATTCCTAAAGAAACAAAAGGAAAATATTGAAAAATTTAAATATTTTGAAGCTTATCAATAACAAGATTAATTTTTATACACTTTTATTTAATAACTGCACAATTATATATATATACACACACACACACACTGGTGCACAAAATTAAAGGAATATTAGTACTAATTATAATATTAATTTTAATTCTAGGAATATTAAAACAGGTTTAAAGCAGAAAGGAAAAGTAAAGAGACAAAAATGCAATGGAAATACATACTTCGTAATTACTTCCAAAACATTCTGTTTTTACAAAGATAAGTTTTTTAAAAATTTTTTAGGAGATTTTCAAAACTTTAATACCTTAATTCTGAAGTCATTTTGTTCATTCTTAAAGCCTCTGTCCTCACATAGCTCATCATCCATAGATTTGATTTTAAGCACAGCAAACTGCAAGCAATTATCTTTTTCATCAAATCTTGTTTTCTGGACACCATCTGTGCTGCTTAATCAATCTTTGCTATTATATTTATAGAGCAAAAATGCAACATTATTCCGTTTCCCCTGTTCTGAAAACTGACATGTAAAAACACATTTCCTATCAGTGCTTGCAAATTAAAAAAAAAGATAAAACTCCTTATTTTTACTTTTTGGACGCCCCTGAGCTCAGGGCCTTGCTTGGTGTAACTGCACCACCTGCACCATTAGGTGAGATGCTTCTGGTTGCCAGTCCTAAGTATTCACTCATGTACACACGAAAAAAAATAACTTATTTATCTCTAACGATATTTTTTATTTACATTTTGGTGATTAATGCTTAACTTTTGAGTTTATATTATATCTTAAGGAAGTACAGAAAAAATTTCCTTCATATCAGACATTTCTTTTACTTTTGCCTAGTGTAATATATAAAAGTAGTGATCCTACATAGTAATTGATAAAGTATTTTGAAACTTACCATTAATCTGGAATCCAAACCAGCTTTTCGCAGTGAAGCCCAAACTGTAACACTATCCTTTTCAGCCAACCAAGCATTAAGCACTTGCATAATAAATTCCAAAGCAATTCCTATTCAAAATACATATATACATGACATATAAATCTATTATGATTTGGTAATAATTTTAATACAAGTTCATTTAAGTATCATGACTTTCTCTCCTTTGATGGAAAAAAAAAAAAATTTAAGTAATTTATGATTTTAATTTTTTATAACATTGTATTTAACTGTATGAGCAATATTTTATTATCATTTATGTCACAATGTCTACTTTTTAATTAACAGTTTGGCTTACACAGATGTCTCACAGATGGGTGAGGAAATGAAATCCATTCATACACAGATATATCATATCTCAGACAGTTGAGCAGCTGTAGTAATTTCTTGAATATCCTCCTGTCAGTAGATGGCATGGTGTCAGATACCATTCCACAGATGAAAGTAAACACATTGTTAAGTGCTGACAGAAATTGTTTATACAAATCACTTGCAAATACATTATTTTGAAAAATTCAACCCGCCCAAAAGGAATAATTTCTCAGACTTTTTGACTCAGACAGATTTTTTTCAGACAGATTTTTTGCATCACACTCTGTATAGTGTGTGATGCAAAAAAAAAAAGAATAGGATTAGATTGATTTACCTCTGAGAGGCACTTTTGCTATGGCTAAATGGCCTGGTCACAAGAACCCCAAGGCTCAGAGAAGGTTGGGAGTTCTGGAAGAGTTGTTGGGTGACAGATGGTAGTCTCCTGACAAAGCCATCCAGCGTGTTCTTTAAACTGCACAGGGCATGGCTCTCCCACACACAATGCTATGACTTATCGTCCCCCTCCGATGGATGGAGGCCTTTCCAAGCCCATCGGTGTCCCCTACTGACTGTGCGCAGAGTGGGGAATTTTGCGGAGAATAATCTTGATGCTGACCCAGCTGGACCTCGAACACAGAAACTGCAGATTACAAGTCTAGTGCATTACCCACTGAGTCACTCCCACCCCAAAAAGAATGGGAGCCAGTACAAATGTGACAGTCTGTAAATGGTAGTCACTGGAAGGAGAGCTATGCACCAATCCCTTGTGATGACACATAGAACTGGCCAGGCCTAGCACCTAATGTCTGACCCCGCCTTCTCGTGGTGCAGACCATTAGTACCTTTCAAAAGGGATACTCTCTTGTGGAAGTGAATGGAAGGAGAAGGCTGCCAGATTAGTGTGGTCTATGGATCTGGACAACTCTGGGTACTTTTCTTTTTTTTTTTCTACCCTGCTGAGGAGTGGTCAACCACACAGGGTCCTGGTGCTGACCATATAAACCCACTGGACTGAATTAAAGCTCTGAGCTTGATTATGGATCCTGAATTTGCTACACTGGTGGGCTTCTGTGGAGGGAAAATCTTCTGCTGTGTTTTCTGTTTGTGAGTTGAAAGCCCCAAGTGAATAGATTCACAGGTTATGTTTATCAACTGGTGGATAATCCTGAGCAGAGGTCATCGCAGGCATCTAAACTCTTTGCTTCTACTGGCATCATCAAATTCTGCATTGGAGGAAGTCTTCCAGTGTAGATGGCTTCAGCCTTCAGTGGTGGGGGAATGGGTCTTTGCCCCATGTCTGCGATTAGGGGGCTATTTGATATTGTTGGCATTTCCTCTCTCAATAAATATAGTTTCTTTAAACATCCCACTAACCATTTTCTCTCCATAAGTAGTTGGAATGTGAGGACTCTGCACAGAGCTTTTCTCTTGATGTCCTCGCACAAGAATTCCATTGTTATAATTTAGATATTTGCGGCTTGCAAGAGACCAGATGGACAAAGGTCAGATTCTTAAAAATAATCTTAAATTACTCTATTCAGGGAAGGAAGACAATAAACATCAACAAGGCATGAGTCTGCTTCTCAGCAGACATGCCAGTGATGTTCTTCTTAGATATGAGTGGATTAATGAAAGGTTTCTTATAACAATATTTCAGACAAGCATTAAAGACTTTAATGTTATTTGCTGTTATGCCCCCACTGAAAATGCTGATGAGGATAGGTTTTACAGACAACTTCAGGATATTTTGAATTCTGTCAAGAAAGGAGATATTACCCTTGTTCTATGCCAAAGTGAGTGCCAAAGGTGACTTCAATGCCAAAATTGGTACTGACTGACCTTTGGGGAGGAGTAATAGGCCCTTTTGGTATCGATACCTGCAATGGCAATGGGCAACATCTCCTACAGGTAAGTAAACTCAATGGATCCAGAATAACTAATACTTATTACAAACACTGTGACATACATGAATACAATGGGTTTCACCCAATGGGATGCATAAGAATATGATTCGAAACTAACATAACAGTCATCATAAATAGCATCAAGTAGAAAAGATTTAGTTTTTGCTTTTATTCTGCAGTACTGTACATAGATTATAGATCATTTGTGATTTCCAGCAGCTTGGGCTATTTACAGCTCTAGTAGAGTTGTAATACTTTCTAACTTTTAATGTAAAGATATTGATTTCATTACTACCAGAAATTGCATTATCTGGGAACTAGGCACATCGGCTTTTGGTCAATATTTTAGCAGATTTTCAATTTTAAAATCTTTTTTTTTTAAAATCTAATGCTACTAAAAATATATACTGAGATTATAAACAATAATAAATTTGAAATGAGTGAAAATGAAACTGCTAGTGATCTCTAATGGTGGATATTTGGAGAACCATAGGATTACCCTCAAATCGCTATTTTATAAGGTAGGACTTTATTTAGCAATACTTTTAATTACATTTCAGCCAAACAAACTAGGCCAGAAAATTGCAATTTTTAACCGAAATTTATGCCAGAATTTTAGAATTAAACTTTTTTGTAGCAGTTATGCAGCTTCATGATTAACAAAGACTCATTCTCCCTGTCTTCAGCTAAACTTGAAATGCCTTAAAACATTTTAGTGTATTTGTTTCATACTTCTTTATTACTTTTCAGACATATTTTTAAAATTTTTATTTAAATTATCTTGTTTTTAAAGCAAAATGATTTTTTATGACACTGCTTTTCTTAGGCTTAGAATATGCATTGTGTTATATGTATGCATAAATGACTAAAAAATAATAAAAAAAAAAAATTAAAGATTTAAGCATTAACAGAAACATTACGAACCGTTTTAGAATAAAATAATACAGATTTTTCTTGTTTTTTTCCCTATTTTTCTTTAAATTTTACTAAAGATAAAGTTGTAAAAACAGTAAAATTTTGCAATTCTTTAAAAAAACACCATCATCATCCTCAAGCAGCCATGGGCTACGGAGGTCCAACCAAACCGTGCAATCCAACCAGACCATGCAATTTAAGATGTAGCTCAGGATAGACTTGCTTGGAGACCATGCAACTCCAAGCAAGTCTATCCTGAGATACATCTGCTGCATCTGGCCACTGCACACCAATTCTAACAAGGTCCTGTTTGACATTGTCTGCTCTCCGCATCATAGGTCTCCCCTTCTTTCTGAGGCCTTTAGGCACACTGTTCATAACCCTATTCGCCAATTTATAATTATCCATACGGGCAACATGGCCAAACCAACGGAGTCTCTCTCTGCACAATATGCTGCTTAAAGGAGGTTGCAAACTCCTTTGCCTAACCTCATCATTAGTTACAAAGTTGAACTAACTAATGCCCAAGATACTGCATAAGCATCTAGTTTCCTGTTATCTTGTTTACAAAGTGTCCAAGTTTCACTACCATAACTAACCCTAGAAAGAACCAAACTATTATACAGTCTAATTTTAGTCTTTAGGTGTATACGCCCATTTCTCCACTCTCCATAGATTCTTAAAAGTACCAGCAGCAATCCCTATTCATCTGTTAATCTCATGTCGCACATCACCATTATCTGTTACATAGCTCCCAAGATAATTAAACTGTGACACCTGCTCAAGACTGCAACCATTCAGATTAACTGAATCACAGCCTGCTTGACCAATTTTCATCACTAGTTTTCTCTCTGTTTATAACCAAACCTACTCTACTATCAGTCTCATCAACAGCTCGAATGAAAGAGTTCATCTCATCAACATCATTTGACAAAAGGGCTAAATCATCAGCATAATCTAAATCAGAAATTTTCGTATCTCCAGTCCATTTAAGGCCAAAATCTTTCCCTTGAAGTGAATTTCGCATAACATAATCAATAACTAAACTGAAGAGAAAAGGAGACAAAATGCACCATTTTTGAACACCAGAAGAAATGTTAAACCAATTGCTACAAGCCTTACCAACTCTCACACATGACTCAGTGTTATTATAGAGAGCTTTCATTATGTTAACTAACTTCTTTGGTATACCATATGAATACACAATCAACCACAAATTATGACGATCAGCAGAGTCGAAAGCCTTTTTGAAATCAACAAAGCTAGCAACCAAAGGTTTCTGAAACTCTAAACATTTCTCAAGAATCTGCCTAAGTGAAAATATCTGATCCACACATCCCCTACCACTTCTGAATCCACATTGCTCATCACGCAATTGACTTTCAACCAGATTCTTAATTCTATTAAGCATAATCATGGAAAGGACTTTACCTGGAACAGAGAGCAGGCTGATACCCCTATAGTTATCACAAGAACTGCGATCGCCTTTTTTGAAAATAGGGATAACAATAGCTCTGGTAAAATCCTTAGGAACCATGCCTTTATCATAAAAGATATTCAGAATTTCAGTCATCCAAGTGGTAACCGAAACATTCCCAGCTCTAAGCATTTCCGTTGTAATTTCATCTACCCCTGGGAAATTTATGAAGTTTAAGTTTAGAAACAGCCACAATAACTTCAGATTGTGTTATAGGGCCAACATTAAAGCCACCAATGCATTTATCATCATTGCAAACAATGGGAGTAGAACTAACTACATTGTTTAGAACATCACTGAAATGCTCAGCCCACCTAGCCATGACAGAATCCTCACCTTCTATAACCTTACCTTGTTTATCCTTCAATCCTTGTATAACTGTCCGTTTTCTACCACACAAAACATTAACTATCTGGTACAGCTCTCTGCTGTTTCGCTGTCTAACTGCTTCCTCGGCTTTGTCAGCCAAACCATCAAGTCAAAGATTCTTATCAGCAGCTAACTGATCCTTTACACTTTTATTAAGCTCTCTGTAATGCTTTCTATTAGGACTAGTAGGGTATTGATTAAGGACATTCCTGCAGTTCTTTCTTTCCGAAATAAGCTCAAGTGCCTTATCACTCAGATAAGTCTGTCTCTTCTGCTCCTTTTTTCCTAAAAGAGTACTGTTAGTGTCCAAAAAAGCCTGTTTAAAATGATCCCATTCTTCCTCAACTTCAGTAGTAAGCAAACCATGACTGTCATAATGACTAAGTAACCTATCATGGTAAGCTTTGGCTATAACTGGATCTTTCAGAGCTTCAGTATTAAAAGTACATTTTTTTAACCCTAGCACAACACTTTTTAAGTTTTAAGTTACAACACACTTTTAACAAGGTAATGGTCAGATCCAATTTCAGCTCCCTTATATGCCCTGGTATTCCTAACAGAACTAGTCTATTTGCCGTTGATTAATATATAATCAATCATATTCTTATGCAGCCCATCAGGTGAAACCCATGTGTACTTATGTATGTCGCGGTGTTTGTAATAAGTGTTAGTTACTCTGAAACCATTGAGTTTACTTACCTGTAGGAGACGTTGCCCATTGCCATTGCAGCTACCAATACCAAAAGGGCCTATTACTCCTCCCCAAAGGTCAGAATCAGTACCAACTTTGGCATTGAAGTCACCAAGAACAAGGGTAATATCTCCTTTCTCGACAGAATTCAAAATATCCTGAAGTTGTTCATAAAACCTATCCTCATCCTCATCGGCATCCTCAGTGGGGGCATAACAGCAGATAACATTCAAGTCTTTAACGCTTGTCTGAAATTTTGCTGTAAGAAACCTTTCATTAATGCACTCATATCCTGGAAGAGCATCACTAGCGTGTCTACTGAGAAGCAGACCCACGCCTTGGTGATGCTTATTGTCATCCCTCCCTGAAAAGAGAAATTTAATATTATTTTTAAGAATCTGACCTTTATCTGTCCATCTGATCTCTTGCAAGCTGAGAATATCTAAATTATAATGGTGGAATTCTTGTGTGAGGACATCAAGAGAAAAAGCTCTGTGCAGAGTCCTCACATTCCAACTACCTATGGAGAGAAAATGGTTAGTGGGATGTTTAAAGAAACTATGTGTATTGAGAGAGGGAATGCCGACAATATCAAACAGCCTCCTAATCACAGACATGGGGCAAAGACCCGTTCCCCCACCACTAAAGGCTGAAGCCATCTACACTGGAAGACTTCCTCCAATGTAGAATTTGACGATGCCAATAGAAGCAAAGAGTTCAGGTGCCTGCGATGACCTCTGCTCAGGATTATCCACCAGCTGATAAACATATCCTGTGAATCTATTCACTTGGGGCTGTCAACCCACAAACAGAAAACACAACGGAAGATTATCCCTCCACAGAAGCCCACCAGTGCAGCAAAATCAGGATCCATAATCAAGCTCAGAGCCATATATCTGTCCAGTCCAGTGGGTTTATATGGTCAGCACCAGGACCCTGTGTGGTTGACCACTCCTCAGCAGGGTAGAAAAAAAAAGAAAAGTAGCTATAGTTGTCCAGATCAGTAGGCAACACTAATTTGACAGCCCTCCCTTTCCATTCACTTCCACAAGAGAGTATCTCTTTTGAAAGGTACTAACGGTCTGCACCACGAGAAGGCGGGGTCAGACATTAGGTGCTAGGCCTGGCCAGTTCTATGCATCATCACAGGGGATTGGTGCATAGCTCTCCTTCCAGTGTTTGGCATGAGTTCTGTGGCAGAGTCTGGCATGAGTTCCTACATTTTGTTAAACACAATTAAATGTTTCTTCTTTTGGTATATTACATAACATATTTCCATTCATCAGTTACTTCAGGATGAGGTTCTAAAGCTGTTTATTTTACTTTCTGAAAACACTAAAATAAATACGGTCACCATGGAGGCATTTGTCTTGTTCAAGAATTTATCTTGACAGAAAAGTATAACACTCAGGACACAGTCTTGTGCTATCCTGATTTTTGGGGAAAGGCTGTAAGAGAGGGTTGCCAACACAGACTGAAAAAGAATGTGATAAGGTATTGGTATGTGACTTCTCTCTCAAGTCAAAGGCATGGAACTCACTAAGAATGCCAATCTCCAAGGAGTATCATATATTTTTTCATTGTCAAAGAAAAATGACACCAGATGCTTTCTACATAAAAATTAATTAATAATAGCCATCTTGAGGTGTAGCAGGTTGTCTAAGGTAGCCTGATGGCTGTAATGTTCAAAATACCAGATAAGTCTGGCATTTACCATTCTTTCCAATACCTTGCACACATAACTCATCAACACAACTGGATGATAATTTGAAGGAATCTTGAGATCCTTTTCTGGTTTGGGGAAAGTCAAGACAATAGATTCCAGCCAGGAAGGAGTCTAGAAGCTGCTGATCCTTACTTAATAATGAGAGTTTGGATCATAGTATAATGAAAGTTGTTTAGCCTGACAGCAGATGCACAAGAAGGATGCAGAGGCCAAAACAGTGTGTAGCAGCAGCCCTATAAAGTGCTGCCCAGTCCAGTGATGAATAGGCTCCCCAATGGCAAGAGAGGCCAAAGGGGACCCCACTAGTCATGAGCTGAGAAGAGTGCCTCTGATAAACTACCAGGATCCTTGTTTCCAACACCATGGCAAAAATGCTGCTGGTGAGTGTTTAGGACCCTATGAAGGCTTATGTACAGAGGTGGAATGTGCCACCAGGACACTGGACCATAACCCGCTGCTTGAAGCAAAAGTTTCCAGCTTATAAAAATTTCTATGAAATGGCTTATAAAAACTACTATAATAAAACAAAAAATGCGTATTTTCTTCTTATTAATACATTACTATTTACATTTTTTTATTTTCATCTTCATAAAACATACACATTTTTTCTTTCAACAACAAACAATGCAACCCAGAGTTTGCCCCCGAGTTGGATTCAGAAGAAGATGTCCTCTTAGTAATTCAAGTGATATGGAGTTGTGATAGCCATAAAGCAGCTGTGAAGGAGGAAAAAAAGTCTGAGGGGGCACAATAAACACTACAGAAAAACAAGTACGGTAGACAAAATAGGCTGAAAAGTGGGAACAGAAAGGTCGACTTTCAGGGATTCAAATTTCCAGATGTGTTACAATTACTCCTCGGGATCATTTAAACATGATTCCCGAGGCGTTCGCTATGTGGTGTTGTGGTGTTTTATGACAGGATGCAACCATGATTTCTTATACGTACAGCAAAGAAAAATACATTTTTTAAAATATAACCCATTAGACTGAAATTAGAGTCTAAAATTTGAGTAAAAATCACCTTTTCTACATTTCCCACCCGAATATTTAACATAATTTGTTTAATTTTTACAATTTGAAACAAGCCAGTTGTGTGAGTTCCTTTCATCAGCAATGAAGCACACTAGCAAATTGCCCATCAGAGATAAAAGCATTATTTGCTTCCAAAAATGAGGTTTATCAGTGAAATTTTAATACTTTTAATTACACTGGTTTCCATAATTAAGGAAAATCTCTTTGTTAAGTCAATGGGAAGCTAACGTCAAAGCGCTATAACTTCTAAAATAAGTTTTTTTCATTTTGAGATATGTAATTAATTGCAGATAAAGATCTCAATCAAATAAATCAATAGCTCGATTTTCAACAATATTCGTTCAGTATTTAACAAGTTATGGAAGTTTGAATATTTAACAACAGCAATGCCAGTCTTAAGAAACTTATACAAAACTGAAGAATAGTGAAAGAATTATTTACACAAAGTTCTAAAACAAACTTATGTTAATAAACACTTCGATACAATATTTATCGTAATGAACTTCTGAAGTCAATTTTTGTGTTAGTTGTTACCGCTAAATATTCAAACTTCCATAAGTAATTAAATACTGAATGAATATTGTTGAAAATCGAGATATTGATTTATTTGATTGAGATCTTTATCTCCAATCACATTTTTCAAAAAAAAAACATCATTTCAGAAGTTCTACAGCTTTGATGCTAGCTTCCAATTGATTCAACAGAAAATTTTCCTTAATTTATGGAAACCAGTGTACAATCGTTTAAAGTGAAAATGGGATCTGACAAGTCGCTTTTTATCTCATTTACTAAAAAAAGACAATGTTTTCACTTTGTCTGTGAAACTTTGTCTGTTTGCTTATCCATCCATCTGTAAACATCCAACTGTCTTGTTTTTAGAGATAAATTAAAAATTATTTTAGGTTCGATAGGTACTGATGAAATTTTAAGATTTATACTTTTTCATTTAGTTGTTGAGACTTATAGCCAATATTCTGCCTATGTCCCAATGTGAGAACATAAAATTTTTATTGACATGTTGACAAGTGAAAAAATTTTGTTTGAGGGACAATCACAACACTATGACAGAACAAGCGGCCATGCTATCCATACTAGGTACCTGAACCCCCAACCTCAGCAGTCGCAGTGTCACCACGATACCACTTAGTCACTGAGGCGGCATTCACATTTTCCGAATCTCCCAAAAGTTTAAACCGTACTCCCTAATGGTGGAAAATTGCAAGCAATGTACTTATAGAAATTCGAATTTTTGGTAGTGGAATGTAAAGATTACGAGGTTTGCATAGGCAACAAGAGTTGATCATTTACACCCAAGGGGAAGGGGGAGTTGTAACTTTTTTGTTTAGATAAATAATTGTTTTTAGAAATGAATTAAAAATTCTTTTTTGAATTGGATAGGTGTTGAAGAAATAATATGATTCGCAAAATATTTATAATTCGCCTTTAATAGTGAAAGAAGTTGAAAATTTAACTTTTGAAACAGATATTTCATGTGATGTATTGATTCTGGAAATTTTTATGGTAAAATGTGAAGATCACGTTGTTTGCATTTGCAACAATATGTTGGCCCCTTATAGCCACGGGGGTTGGGAAATGCAAGCATTTCGTTTAAGAGATATTAGTAATTTTTTTTGTTAGATTGGTACTAATGAAATATAATTGAGTATAGTGGGATCTAGGGGGAGGGAGCAACAAGATGACCCTTTCATAATGCGAGTAAGGGTAAAAGTGGCAAAAAAAATTGTTAAACTTTATATTTCATGCATATTTCAATAATTTTTTCAAAAACTTGTAAAACGGAGCGAAAAATGTTTTACTGTATTGAAAATAAAGTGTCTTGTCCACCCCCCTTTACATTTTTTTGGCTCGATTGTGCTTCTTGTTCACTCCTTCCCCTTGGATTTTTTTTCTACATCTGGGCTTGGTCAAGAGAGATTCTACTTACAGCAACAATTGGCTCTTTTGTCAGAATGGTTGGAGAAGAGCAACTTTTAAAATTTAAGGAACAAAAGACATATATTTTTTTCACTTATAAGCACTAATAGAATAATACTATTTTTAATTTCCCAGTAATCCAATAGTTCAAATTATTCAAAAGAAAAACTTCAGTCTTTGAAAACGAGATCTCCCTATTCGCCAAAGGTAATATGTGTTCTTATAATTTAAACTTTGAATTTTGCAACTCTAAAAGGGGCAAACACACCTAAACTAGACCTGTCCAACCCACAGCTCATAAGACAAATAATGAATATATCAAATCTGGCTAAATTTTTTGAGAAGAAATGCTTCTTGCCAATTCACAGTACTCATTAAAAATGAATACTTTTGTTTTTTAATCAAGATATTTTCTTTATTCCTTAAAAACAGTTTTTTCTATTGCAATTCATTATTAATTTTGAAATGTATGTTTTTGTTTTTAAGATCATTTTTGCTGTGTCTCTTTAAGAATATAGTTACTTTCCCGACTGGCTCTTCACCTAGCTTGAGTTGGATGGAACTGATCTAAATTATATTTAAAGAAGAACGAAGGGAGGTTGAACAAATAAGTTTTCAAATTTTGAAATCTTCGAGGAGAAATTAAACCACTGAAATTGAATAATACAAAAGTTTGTGAAAAATATTTACTGCTTTGGTATGGGTGAAAGAAAGAAAGAATAAAAACCTGTTAGTCAATATAAGCATTGACCCTAAAAATTGTCTTAAAGTACTGTGGCCTCATCACAAATGATAGAGAACATTTTGAGCTTCGTAATGTTTTTTTAATGGTCTTATTATTACTCATTGTTAAAAACTTACAGACATTGGCGAAATGGTTTGTCGTAAAAATTATATATTTCTCTTTGTTTATTTCGATAAGGCTAAGATTGGGTTGTTTTACCTCTGAGTGGCACTTTTTTTTGCACACAATAAGTTAAATGGCCAGGTCATAAGGACCTGGAGGTCTCAGAGAAGGATGAGTTAAGGGAACCATTGTACAGTGTTAGGAGACATGCAAGTTTCTTATCAAGGCCATCCAGTGTGATCTTTAACGTACACAAGGTATGGCTCTCCCACAGAGGGGGCCACTGTTTAACATCCTATCCAATGGGCAACAGCTTTAATTTAATTACAAATTTAATTTACTTGTCATCAATAGTTCACTGGTTCACACAAAACGAAATGGCAGGCAACAGTTTGCCCAAGCCTGGGTTAGAGTGTCATTCGTATATTGTGAAACACCTGGAGAAGATTAGTGATTATATTACATCACGTTAGTATCACGCAATGATTAATTTCTTTTTTTGGTGTGAATAATGTCGAGTTGGTATCACACAATGATTAAATTTTTTTCTGCAGGTAGTAATTTATTTTACATTGTTGCAGTGAAAAAATTTGATAATGTGGTGTATCACTGACTGTAATTTAACTACTACTACTACTGTAGCACTCATTTGATATGCCAATTACCATTTCAAAAATGAACACACAAAAAGAAAAATGTTACACTGAATCGGGGGAAAGTGTTTGATCAAGTTCGATGTGTAAACAGGTACAAATCGTATAAAGAAAAAAATGTAATGAGTGTGAGTGACAAATATTAATTCCATCTCTAATGAGGCAACAGAGTTGTTCACTTCCTGGATAGATGGTACCATTGTGCGAATAAAATAAAAAAATCCAGAAAGTTTATAACATCACATAAGTTGAGAAAAGGTTAGTCATTGTTGGTGTAGTGGTAGCATAACAGGCATGTTTCCTGGAGATGTGGATTCGAATCCCACTCATGGCAAAACCAATTTTTTTTCAGTTCATTATTTCATAAGTTCCATGTCTACAGGACTTATCCTGTGATTCTTTACAACTGATTTAGAGAGAATATATTTAGTGCTACCTATTCTTAACTTTTATTATAAATTTTGCATAGGTGAACATAAAATACAAAAAAATGTGTGTGTTAAATAGATATATATATATATAATTAAAATTGAAATAAAATGCAAAGCATAAATTAAAAAATTAAAGCAGTCCCTTTTCTCACTGTCTGACTAATAAATACATAAATTTAATGACACAAATTTAAATTTTTAATACTATTGCTTTTAATAAACAGTAAAGTTAAATTATATCCTATAGAAGGGGGCCTTAGTTTCTCACCTGAGTAAACAAGCATCTAGTTGAAGTGCATATTAATGAATTTATTAGATGTAGTTTGAGGTTTTGCATTTTTATGAACTTTTTAATATAAATGGAAATTCATATATAATAAGTGGTATCATTTGCAATATTCGTTTTAAAAGTTTTGGCATTTTTCTAGGTTTTCACCACTAGAAGTCACTCTTAAAATTATTGGGAAATTTATAAAATGCTAATCCTAATATTTAATCAATACCTATCCTACTTTAAAGACATTTTCAATTTATTTCTAAAAATGAAAAAAGTTAATTTTCTATAACAGAGAGACAAACAGACGACAAAATGAAAATAGTAGCTCATTTTTTGCTTTTATTTTGAACAATTTATGTCGTTGCTACGTGTTCAACCGTCCCTCAAGCGGTGTGGTGTTCTGATGAAGTCACCTCATGCAGCCATAGAAATGGCTGTCCCATGGCCGAGTGGTTAGCGCGCTTGGCTACTGATCTAAAGAACCTGGGTTTGAGCCCAGGTAAGGCACGAATGTTATGTTTTTCTGCTAAGGAGCTGCCATCTTCACAGACCAATTATGGCATATAAACTGACAGGCTCCTGCCACACCTCTGTGGCAAGCAGATGCTTGAGGAGGGTATTTATTATATTTAAAATGAATTAAAACTGAATAGCAAGCGATCCCTAAGGTTGATTCTTGGGGACAATCCCAGAGTACTTCTCGCCTGGGGCGAAACTTGGTTTCGGATCGATGGATTCTGGCTGTTGGCCGTATGATTCAATTTTCATATATTTGCCTGGGCCGTTTTTTACTCCCAATCTGCCCCTGCCTATGTACCACAGGAACCTTCACCAGGTGGTCCCATTCACTAGACAGGAGAAAGTTCCAAGGGGGTAATGGAAAAAAAACATAGTAATTTATATATATCAGTTATTATAGGGGTAATGGAATGAAACCATAAATTTTCTAGCACCCTCCTGGGAGTGTAAAAAAAATCTTGGGAAATAGGTGGATGCAATCTAGTAATAATTACATTCACACTAAAGGGAAAGACATCCCCCCAAAAAAGTTCTCCCAAAGTTCGAGCTTAGATTATGTTCTCACTGAAGTTAGTCCATACTTAAACAGCAAAATACAATGAATATAATTATGAAAATAAATTTGAGTGGCATACCATTGGGTAACTTTCACCTAATTACTGCTGTGAATCCCTAGTTTGAAGCTGGAGTAGAACTAGCCATATAAATGGACAAAATTAACAGTTATGTGAAATTAAGAAGGATAAGAACTTTAAACCTTACACTGCCACAATGGCAAAAATGTTATTCATGAAGCTTACATATATGGCCACAAAAAATAAACCAAATAACTAGTAGATTCAAAGGAATTTAAATTCTAAAAAATATAAAATTTTTAGTAAACTTTTATATTTGTATTAAAAATAGACATTTCAGCACACCCTTTAAAATATAAAAAATCCACCATTACTCCATATTTTATAAGAGCATTCCAGTATTGTACAGATACAATAACATTAAAGAAAGAGTTGAATTTTATAAAGAAAATAATCAGCGAGGCAGGATATCCCCTTCACATTGTAAAACGATTGGAAAAACCAGCTAAATTTCACACTAAAAAGATTTGCAACCAACACCTAACCAAGCAAAAAAATCTAGTAAATATGCACCCAATCTCCCCATATATGGAAAATATAACTAACACCTTAACTAACATTAAAAAAAAAATGATACTCAATTACCCACCACTGTGAATAAAACAATAAAAAAATTGGTAATTAATGATAGGGATAGAAAAAAAAAAACCGATGGGGTTCATGAAATAGAACTCTCCGACTGAATAAATTAAATGGAAAAAAAAATTATATAAGCAAAACAAAATGAACTTTCGAACAAAGAATGTTAGAACATCAAACAGACAAAAAATAAACAACTAAATACAGCATTAACTCAAACAATTTTAAACAACGACATAAAAATAAAGCAAATCAAATATAAAACATTGGCAACACCACAGACAAAATTTCAACTGTCGTACACTGAAAATATGTTGATTAACATCAATCAACATAAACTTTGCAACACAGAGATTCCACCCCTACTAGTAGCATGGAATCTCCTGTTGCAAATGCGCACAATGTGCAATAATTCATGATGCCAGTGAGACACATATAAATCAGTAGAACATCAGAGAATGGGAGCCTGAGAATGCCATAACTAGGAGAGTTGGTGAAATGTGTAGCTGGTAAGGAGGACTAATGTTTTTTAAACTTATTTGAAGCATTTTAATGAGTTTTAGAAGTTATATATTAAGTCTTGGGGAAGTGCAAATTACTATCTATATCAACCATGATGAAGTGAAAACTTGTAAAAATTACAACAGCAACAAGTGGGTACAAGGAACAGCCACTTTGTAAAGAGGACTGGTATACAGAAGTTGCAGCAAAATTATGATAGTACCAAGTGCTATGTAACATCATCAACCATCAGGCAAAATGGTTGATGCATTAACAAAATGCAAGCAGTGGTGGAGATAATGGTCCCCAACCAACTCAAGCCAAAACTTTCAAAGAACAACAGAAGTGATTATGCACAACCAGTACCTGTGCCAGCAGATTCATCAAGTTCTTCACTCAACAACTGGTAAATATGGTTCCTTTATTCTATAGTCCCTTTTGCATGAAAAAGGAGAGTAGTTTAGATAGAACCAATGAAGCATATCATCTTTTGAGCATAATAGTTGTAACTGAGTGGTTATTAGTTCACCTACAGTTAAATAGATATGTAATTCACTCCTCGACTTTATTCATTTTTAACTTTTATTGTAAGCAATTAATTGTGATGAATTAAATTTTTTCCTAAATAATGCTGATTTTTTCTACTTATTCTTCAACTTGATTGTCAAAAAGTAATAAAACTTTGCAATCCTTCAAACTGCCATTAACAGAGCCCAAATGTGGAATTCCAGAAGCCAGTGTTCAACCTAGTATGGGAATGCACTATAAATATCTGTCAGCTCCAGTGAGATAATTGATATGTTTATATTTTCTCATGTACAACTGAAATTATATGTGTAGAAATGTCCCAAGTTACCTTGCTTTATTGGGTCTGGGTAAATATTACAGAAGTAAGTCATAGGTCCCCCCCCCCCCGTTTCATATATTTTGCCGTTTAAGCACTGTTTCAATGTTTCTAAATAATTTTTTATCGTCTATTAGATACATCTTACAAAGGAAAAATCAAAATTATTTTTCAACATGTTGCACCCTCTCTTCAAAAGTGATATAACTAAAAAATTGTCCTTTTTCAAGAATGGAGAAAACAATATCTCTAACAAAATTTGTTAAACGCAGTTCATATTAATGAAAACTCATAAAAAATTGAAAGATATCTGCAGACATTACACACCTTGAAACTTATTAAGCACTGTTCATTTTCCTTCACCTATTATTCAAATACTTATTAAACCCACACCAAAAAGATTTTGTGCGAAACGTTATGTCCATTGATAACAGCTTTCCGTCATTAACATACTACTCACAACTTAAGACTCCACTCACAAGGTAGGCGATGGTAGTGCCCCCAGGAATTTCAGACACTTTCTGAGGGAATTACTCCTGGCCCACAGCAGCTAGAAACCTGACCTGTTAACCAGTGTTTCAACTTAGTGGAAATACCACATAAAATTTGGGACTGATTGCTCAAGTGCTGAAGAACCACAAAGGAACTGACAATTTCTACCACCATGATATTGCATGTCTGCCTGCCTGTCTACCCAAGAATTACAGCTATTATACACTGAAGTGCGATTGAATTAGGGATAGCAACCTATAACATGTTGCACCCCCTTTGGCCCTGATAATGGTCTCCACAAGTTTGTGCAAATGTTCCACAGGTATGGCGACCCATGCTCCTCCAGAGCTGCCCACAAATTTCTCAAGGTCATCGCTGATGGGACACGGGCCTGAACACTCTGCTCGACAGAATCCCAAAGATTTTCGATGGGATTTAAATCTGGGCTTCTAGGTGGCCAATTCATTATTTCAAAGTCAGCAGAATGCTCCTGCAACCATACAGTAGCCAACCTGTGAGATGAACAGTTGTCTTACTGGTAAACACCATCTCCATTATGATGAATTGATGGCCGTAATGGGTGTAATAGTCAGCCATGAGTTCTATGTACCGGGATGAATTGAGAGTTGTCGGTACACGTACCAATGGTCCTACAGAAGACACCCCAGGCCATCACTGAGCCACCACCAGTTTGCACTGTTCCGACCTGAAACGCAGGATCCATGGTTTCATGGTGTTGAGCCATACCCTCTGTCTCCCATCGGTGTGGTTTAAATCGGAATTTATCACTCCAGGCTATCCATTGCCAATTTTTGATGGTCCAGTTTCGATGTTCTTTAGCCCAGGCAAGGCATTGAGCCAGGTGTCGTGTTGTTAGAAGTGGGACTCTAGTAGGTCGGTGGCTCCCGAAGCAGAGACAAAGTGAGCGTTGCATAATCCATGCACTGACTTCCCAGCTGGAACCCGCTTTCAGACAGGAGGTGATTTCAGATAATGTCTAGCCCCTATCAGTCCGTACAATGCGGGTCAGATGGCAAAGTCCACGATCATTCAAGACTGGTTGTCCTTTGAAGTTTGTCCGGGTGCTTGTTTTTTTGCTGGAATTTTCATATTCCTGGAACACTCTTGATCTTGAAACTGTCGTACGAGAAAATCCAAGTTCATTGATAATTTCAGAAATCGAGTGTCCCATGCATTGGGCACCTGCAATCTGCCTTCTGTCAAATGCATCTAAATACCTTGATTTTCCCATTATGCTTCTCATGACAAATGCTTGGGAAAGCCAAAGCTAAAAGCTATACATGACCAGAGTTTCAGCCACGAATGCGTGTAAATGCGGGACTGAATTTGGATAACGTCTTCTATCCCTAATTCAATGGCACTTCAGTGTATAATATGATGATTACAAGTTTTAAGTCATCCCACTTCTGAAGCAAGGGTGTGATGTGATTGGCACATATTAGTGACAAAATTTTTTTGATATGAAACAGTGTGTACTTGACTGTAAATAAAGTCAAACAAGGAAATTACTGACTTTTTTTTCTTTCATTTTTCACTAGTTTCGTGTTATAATTTATTCATGATATTGTGTGACAGATGGCTTGGATAAAGTAAAGTTTATCCACAAAACTGTTTTTTTTTTGCTCCTGATGGTGAATCAGTTGAATTTTTATGCTTCCCAGATTTAGAAACAGGATTTGATTCCGAATAGAGTATGGTATTTGTGATGTAATTTTTTTCACTTCTAGAATGATTTACATTCTTATTAAAAATATACATTGGAATTTGAAAGCATACCTAATTTGAAGCTTGGCTGAAAATTGAATCATTATGTATATGTGACCTCAAATGGTAGCTATTAGAGATGAGTTTGAGCTCAGCCTCAGAATTTAAATTTCAAATATTTTTGCAATTGTGAAAAAGTAAAAAAAAATTTATTACAATTTCAACCTTTTAATCAGTCTTTAACCCTTCCAGGGCCTAGCCCGTATGTACACATACGGAGAATCTAATTTGCGAGTGTTGATGCCGTATTCACACGGTCTTAGTACAACAAAAATATATCGTTTTTTAAAAAAATAAAAATTGCCGTTGTAATTTATATATATATATCTTATAAAAATATATAATTCAGGCTTCAAAAATAATATTTCGTTTTTTTTAATTTCATGCATATTTTACTAAACTACAATATAAATAATTTTATAAAGCCATCTGATTGCTATTTTTTAGAAGCACTAAACGGTATTGCCGATTTGCTTGTTAACGTTCCTATTTGCTGAAGCAACCTTCTGATTTAAGCTCAAAAGTTTGATTTGAGCTATTATCAACAAATTTTTCCCTAAATTTTCGAAAATCTCCTAAACAAAAAAAAAAAAACTGCTATTTTTAAAAACCGTAGATTTTGGAAGTAATTACAAAATACGCACCACCATTTTTTTTTCCGTTTCACACTCTTTTCAGTCAAAAACCTAGTCAGTATTCCCAAGTTATTATCATTTTCCCAAGCATTCTATGCATCTTTCCTGCCTTCAAATAGAAACTAAAAGTAAATACGTCCTTCTTAGAAATTCTGGTTGCACCTGCATTTAATTAGTTATGCTTCACTGAGGCAAACAAGCCACAGATGGCTAATGCAATCTGCGTTGCTTGTGCTATGTTTTTTTAGTTTTGGTTCAGCATATTGGATACTCTTTGTCAAGTTAGTATTTTTTTTATATTTAAACCTTATTTAGTTTTCATTTCAATAGATTTATTTTCGGAATTTAGCGATCTTTTGGCCGATCGATAAGTATTGATTTTTTCATAGTTATGTTATATCGTATGGCCGGCCTACAACTTGTGATAACATCGCATTAGGCTATATGTCAATTTTTATTTTATTATTTATTACTTTTCCAGTAAAACTTTGATAATAGTATCATTTTTGAAAATAAACTTCCTTGCTATGGAAATCGGCCATCATTTGGGAGGGCAATTTCGGGAAGGGCTAGTTCTTGGTGCACAAACCTTTGTCACTTAGCCAAGATCGCCAAACTTCAACACCCCCCCCCCCAAAAAAAAATTTCATAATGTTCAATAAAAAAAAAAGCAGCCAAGGAAATTTTTTTTCTATTTCATAACAAGTTCAGAAAATTCCGTGAATATGAGAAGGCCAAGTCACGTTGTATAACACTGGCTGTGTTTAAAATATACGATACTGAAAAGATCATTAAAAGAAATAAAAATCATATTTCAGGTGAATATTATATTATTTGGGAGGAAATTTCCATTCAATAAATATATAATTTAACTATTTTTATTCAGCAGGTTTTCCAAAATGAAGCCTTAATTGTATATTGCGATCTTTTTTTTCACCATATCACATTAAAAAAGGCTTATTAAAATCAATATGCTTGCAAATTTATTTATATTATTTATTTTCATAAAACTCGTAATCAAATTCTGTTTAATTTCATGAGCCGTCCCATGGCCGAGTGGTTAGCGTGCTTGGCTACTGATATAAGGGTTCGAGCCCCGGGTAAGGCATGGCTGTTTGTGTCGTTTTTCTGCTCTGTGGCAAAGCAGCTGCTTGAGGGGGTATTTATTTTTTATTTTTTTTTATTAATTTCGTATATAACATGACCTATTTCCATTGATTGGTTATTTTTAAAAAAAATTCTAAAGTTGACGTGTTTATTTGAATCAGCACAATTGGCTCAAAACCTGGAATTTTATCAAAGTATGGTACAGAGAAAAAAATTACAAAACGAGAGAAATATTAACTTAAAACCAAAAAAATTTTTTTTTGTTATTCAGAAATATATAGTCATTCTATTCATATGCATTGTAATCATTTTTGTCTATTAGCTTTTTTTAAATAAATTTTTATTAGTGTTACCAGATGCATTTTTTTACTACGACTCTAAAAAGAGTCCTATTAAAATAAAACATATGGTCTTTTTTGTTAAATACTTGATTTTCAGAAAATCCAGAATTAAATGCTGATTAATTTGTCATACAACATGCCATAATTCCTTTCATTTGTTATTTGGCAAAAAAGTTCTAAAGTTAAAGTTTTTTTTAGGCTGAGCATAGGCAGAAAATAGCTTGGCCCATGGATAGAAACCTGTTTTTCAGCCTGGGCCCTGGAAGGGTTAATAATTAAAGCACCATGTGGCTTTTTTTTTTTTTATATATATTCTCTATTTTTTAAAATGAATAGTTCTTTGCATTTATAGTGAATGAATTTCCCTCTCTATATATGTTTTCCTCTCTAGAAATGTTTTCCTCAAATTGAGCTCGAAAAAACAAAAGATTCAGGTTTTGGTGGAAGCGAGTCCATTGCTGCTCTTGATGATTATGTGTGCATCTGTCTAACTTCATATCATGATATAGGGCCAATACTTAAACCTCACAATGTCCTCTTTACAAACAAAGATAATAACTAACCACACTGTTTAGAACTCTCTGAACAGTTCAACCCATCTTACTGACAGAATCCTCACTTCCAATAACTTTACTATATTTATCACTCAATCAAAATTGCAATTGCATATGGCAGTTTGCATTTTCCCAAACAAAAGATTTACAATTTGGTACAACTCTTTGGTAATGTGTGTCTAGCTCCTGCTTCTACTTTGTCAACCAGGGTATCAAGTCAAAGATTCACATCAGTTTTAAACTGTTCTTTTACATGTTTATTAACTCTCTGTTAGGGCTAGTAGGCTGTTGATTCATCTATTTTCACAGAGTTTATCCCTGCGATTCTTCCTAAAGTTATTAACAGGTTTCTGTTAGACATCCATCAAGCTCATTATGGCAAACACACCTAGAAATTCTTTTTATGCTGATACTTAAAAAAAAATATTGAAATAAAATGTAATGTATCTTTTTTTAGCACACTGATATGCCTACCATCTTTAACTAAGTGGTCCTGTAAAGTGTTTGAGAGAACTGAAGCTGGTATTTGCCCTCCAGCTAGTAGTATGGCTGTCACCTTTCCAAGCTTTTGCCTTTCTTGTGGTGTGAATCCCTTCAGGAAAACCAGCACCTATGAATATAAATAAATCATTTATGACAACAATCTAGTATTAGAAGCCCTATTTAACTACAATCTTACTGCATTAACTAATTTTTTTTTAACTTTTTCAAGATATGCATTTTTCCATGTTTTTTTTAACCCCTCAAGCAGCTGCTTGCTATAAAGATATGAGAGAAGCCTATTAGTTTAATACAAAATAGAGAAAATCTGTGAGGCCTCAGCAGAAAGACAATACACCTTATAACGTTTGGTATACCATTGCGCTATAAGATGATGTAGGCATAAAAGATCTGTCTCTCTGGCAGTTGCTGTGGTATGAGTCACTGGGTGTTAGAGGATTCTGAATTTCATGCTCCTATTAATGCTCTAAGCTGGTTGAATATACAAGATACTCGTGACCAGGCATTGCTATGCATTTTGTGCTCTCTGCTTTGGCACATTGTCAGGCAAGCACTGTTCTGGCACAGGATGTATTGGAAATGAGATGTGCTCAATCAGTGGACATTAAAATTCATAGCCCCCCCCCCCCCACCCATAGAGTCAGGGCAACATGTTTTGTCCTGGTACTAGTGGGACTTCATCTGATAAGATAAAGTCCCACTAGTGCCGGGACAAAGCAAGTCGTCCTGACTCTATGAAGGGGGGGGGGGATCTCCTCTGAATTTAATGTTGAATGTTTATGATTTTAACATTCATTAACTTAAACTTGAGTTTAACAAGTTTCTTGTTAAAAACAATAACAGTCTTTAACAGTTTTTAACAGTCTCTTGTTTTAAAACGTTTTACTAAGTTGAGGGTGAAGTCCATTCAAGTTCTTTTTGGAATGTTTAGATGTTGAATAAGGAGGATCCTTTTGAGCAACCTGTGTGTTTTGACAAACTATCTTTGTAAACAGAGCAACAGTAGTTTTGTTAATTTTTAAATTTTCGAAAATTTAAAGAAAATTTTTTTGAAAATAGTTCAAATCAAACTTGTGAGCTTAAATCAGAAGGCTGCTTCAGCAAATAGGAACGTTAACAAGCAAATCGGCAATACCGTTTAGTGCTTGTAAAAAATGGCAATCAGATGGCTTTATAAAATTATTTATATTGTAGTTTAGTAAAATATGCATCAAATTAAAGAACAAAATATTATTTTTGAAGCCTGAATTTATATATTTTTATAAGATATATATAAAAAAAATTTACAACAGCATTTTTATTAAAAAAAAGATAGTTTTTTTTTGTTGTACTAAATGCATATAACATACGTCATTGGCCCCTCAATTCAGATTCTCCATACATATTACAGGCAGGTTAGCACTGGTAGGGTTAACACTAGACAATGCGAGTTTGTCAGCCATCAGAGAGTACTACTGACATTTTGGTCTACAACCCCCCCCCCCCCCCAAAAAAAAAAAAATGCAATTCAGTGCAGTTACAAGATTATCAAAAGTATTTAATCAATGGTCTCTACTGTTGCTGTTGGGTATATTGGACTGCTCTCTCCAATGTTGAAACTACACTATGCTTCAGTTTCTGCTGACAACAGACTGTGTGATTATACCAGCCATCGCACAACTATAGGCTTTAATAGTTATCCCCTATATTTTCATTTATAACAACTTCAGCAAGTAAAACTAATATTCAAAATACATTTATTTTGCTTTCTGTTTGTAATCACATTGTAATTGAATATGGCTACAACACTTGATTTCCAAATGGGCGGGGGTGGCTCAGTCGGTAGCGCGCCAGACTCGTAATCTGTAGTTCCCAGGTTCGAGTCCCAGCTGGGTCGGCATTGAGATTTATCTCCACATAATTCCCCGCCCTGCCCACGGTCAGTAGGGGACACTGATGGGCTTGTAAAGGCCACCATCCGTTGGATAGGACGTTAAGCTGTGGCCCTGTGTGTGGGAGAGAGCCATACCCTGTGCACGTTAAATAACACGCTGGATGATCTTGACGGGAGGCTACCATCTGTCTCCCGACAGCTGTTCCAGTGGGTTCCCTCCCCCAACCTTCTCTGAGCCTTCGGGGTCCTTGTGACCTGGCCATTTAGCCCATAGTGTGCAAAAAAGTGCCACTCGGAGGTAAAACAACCCAACCCTGATTTCCATAAATTAAGGAAATTTCAGAAAAATTATGATAAACAAGAAACTATATGAATCATTTTAATGAAATTTGATGAAAATGTGAATTACAATATTAGTTTCAGAATGGCACAAAATATTTTACACTAGAAACGTTTTTTGTCAAAAAATAACACTTAGAGGAACTAGTCCAAAAATGAGGTGTCAGAATGCAATGGGCAAAGTTCTTTAATAAAGTGTGTGGTCACCCCTTACAGCAATGCTCCATGCTTATCTAACATATGTTATATCATATATCTAACATATGTTCATATCTAAAATAGGTTATGCTCATTAGTGGAGTAAAGACCATTGTTCCTTTAAAGCAGTAATAAGCTCCCCTTTGTTTCAGGTGGCAGGTTGAGGGCAGCAACACGTCTCCCTAGTCTCCCACACATGCACAATCAGATTTAGTAGGGAGATCGAGTTGGCCACTTCATGTGCATAATGGTCTCCCCTTGAAGGTATTGTCCCACTAATTGAGCTCTGTGAGGACAAGCGTTATCGTCTTGTAAGATGTATGTTTCACTTATTGCACCAGTGTACAGATGTACATAAGGGGTTCAGGATGTCATTTCTATAACTTTGAGCACTGAAGTTCCCACTTGTCAACACATAGAGGTCTGTGCCCACCTTAGGAAATGCTACCCCAAACACACACACTACTTCCACTGTCTCTTTGCCGGAAGTTACTGGGATGATAGCAGGTACCTTATTATCTCCGTATCAAACAATGTTGGGAATCACTCTGCAAGCAATATCTAGACCATCTGTGAAGAACATAGACATCCACTGTCCAGTTAACATGCGTTAATGTCCAATTCAACAGCTCTCTCCTGTGACGTGATATGAGGGGTATATGAATTACTGGCCTTCTAGCATACAGACCTCCATCATGAAGCCTTCTACACACAGTAGAAGTTGATACAACCCTCCCAATGGCTGCTGCAAGAGAAGATCATAGCTGAGAGTGAGAAGACGTCCTGTTCCTTCGTGCTATTAATAGCAGATATCGGTCTTGTACAACAGTTGTAACTCTAGCCCTTCCTTGGCTAAATCTCCAAGACACAGAATTTGCGCTAAGTAATAGATTCCACAGTCTATGGACCATAGGACTCACATTCATCCATCATGCCATGTTGATTGACTTTGGCCTGCTTCGAGCCACCCAATAGCTATTCACCACAGTTCATTTGGCAAATGATGTCTTGAGGTCATTCCTACAAAATGGCTATTTTGAATTTCTTTATTCACATTTACAACACAAAATAACGATCCACTCCAAAACACCCACTTTTATGTCACTATCCGATCACACAAATTGACCATGTACCAAACAACCTAGACTAATTTGCATATGATATGCTGACTCGGCATTACTTTACTGGTTACATGAACGAGTTTGGTGAGGATCACACAATGTTTTGCCGAATTATCACCATTTTTCTCATTTTTCCTTAATTTATGGAAACTAGTGTAGCATCCATTGTGCTAGATAACAATTATGATACAGAATCTTAAATCTCATAGCATATCCAGCTAGCTTTTAGGAACATTTAAAACATATACAATGAAATTATGTAATATTTTAATTCATAACAATTTAAAACTTGATGCATTAAACATAATACAAAATTATTTTCATAAATTATCACTGTGATTCAAAAATGTTCAACAAGCTTTACTTACCTTTTTAAATTCATCTTCTAAAGTTTTTTCCAAGTACTTGTAACGTCGTATTAGTTTAGTTATTACCTGCAAAGCCAAATGAGATTTATTTAAAATAAAAAAACTGGAACCATTGAACATAATTCACATATCTAAACATAACACCTGACATTTTCAGGTTTGAAACACTAATGTACCAGAGTGCCTTTGTGGGGAAAGGGGCACTGATCATCTTGCAAAGGTTATCCATCATCTATCAAATGGAATATTACCCAATGGCTCCACATGAAGGCAGGGTCAGAGCAAAGGGTGGGGGATCACCCTGAGTGCCATGGCATAGGGGGTGCCAAAAGTGTCCATGTTGTTTTTTTAGATGTGTTTAAAAACATATCCATAGTAGAGAAGCAGGGTCGGAATTTCCAAAAGGCAGGTTAGGCATTTGTGTAGGACTACCAACATAATAGGGTGCCATCATTTCTGTCTTACAATTTATTTAAGCAACAATGGTATTATATCAGGTCAATTTTTAGATGTTGTAAATAAAGTAGTTGCAATTATCCATGGTATAAAGAACGATTCTCTCTCTCTTTAAAGCATTCTTTCTCTCTGACAATCGAAAGTGAAGTTTTAAAAGAATACAGATTATGAGAATATACAGCATGTTATCCAATGTACTGGGATTATGTGAATTATTTTTTTTATTCACTTTTGCGAATAAAAAACCTTATTTTAATCTAACTTTGAAAATAAGTTTTTTTTACAGAGAAATACAACAGGGGATAATTTATAGATCTTATTCAAATTTATCCAATTTTCAATTTTAAACATTTCTTTAATAGCCATTGAAACGGAATTATTTGACAGCAGTGGTTGCCTGCCTTAAGCATTTTCAAAATTGATGGAAACTAAAAAAAATTCAATTCAGGTAAGCTTTTAAATTACACTTATTTTACAAAGGATTTGTTACAACTTTTAAGGTAACTACTTCTTATGAGCAATTCTCACTGTTATTAAATGTTTCAGATGTGAAAACCCTTTAATTAGTAAATATTGTTCAAAATCATGATTGGGTGAACATTTTCAATTCCTGCAACACTTTGCTAAAAAAGCTTTATTTCATGGTTAGGAAACTTTCAACATAGTGTTCCATTCATATAATATGAAAGTGTCCCAATACTTTTGATAAATTTGTTTATTTCCAGAGGAAAAGGAGAAAAAAAGATGCAAGGGAGGAAAATGTCTGAATTTTAATAATTTGATTTTTAACCCTTGGTCGGTCATGTTGTTTTGTAAAAGGGATTAAACCCCTTAACCCCAAAAATTTTCCTGCCTTCAAAAAAATTCCTTCCTGCTCTTTTAAAAAGTGATAGGAACTGGCTGTTCTAATACCTCCAATTAGAAGCAAACTCAGTAGGCCACTTCCTCCATCATAACTTAAATTACAGTAAGGTTTCGAACCCCAAACTTTTCTCTCCCCCACATAAATTTAGCCCCCCCATTTAAAAAGTGATAGGAACTGTTTCTAAATGATAAAAGCTAAAACTGCAAAACTCAGTTATACTGCTTCCTCTAACCATAGCTTATACCAATGTAAGGGTTTGGTATTAACCCCCCCCCCCCCACCAAAAAAAAAAAAAAATCCCTCTCTCCTACAAAAAGTGGTAGGAACTGCCAAACTTACCATAGTGCTTCTCCTAATTGTAACAGATCAATGGCAGGATTAGGATTCTCAAAACTTTACTTCCCTCTGAACGTTACCTTGCCCCACCATGAAAAATGGTAGGACATAAATAGTAAGAGCTGGAACTGCTAAGTATACAACTTCCCATAATCGTAACATAGAGCAATGCAAGGGTTAGAACCCTTAAAAGTTTCCCCCCCCCACTAAAAATCCTCCCTCCAAAATGGGGGTATGAACTGTTTCTAAATGGTAAGAGGTTGGATCACCAAATTCAGTATAGTTTTCTCAACCACAACTTAAAATAGTGAGTTTCATTCTCGAGATTTCTTCCTCCTCTCCCCTCAAAAAATGACTCCCGGAAGTTATAATTTTTTCTTTACAAAAAACTGGGGGGGGGGGGGATTTCTCCTAAATGATAAGAGCTATGATTACTGAATTCGGTATACAACTTCCCCTCATAGTAGAATAAAAAATGCTAGGATTTGAACTTCCGTTTTCCTTCCCTATCCACAAAAAAAAATCCCCACCCCCCAAATACCAGGCAATTTCTCCTAAATGATAAAAAGTAGGATTGCCAAATTTGGTATACACCTTCCTCTCATTCTCGAGTTAAGCAATATGAAGTTTCACCTTCCCCAATCTTTCCTCCACAAAAAAGGCCCTCTACATAAAATAGACAAAAGAATTTTTTTCCTAAACTGTAAGAACTATTATCACCTAATTTGACATACAGCTTGCTCTCATCATGGCTCTACATCAAGTAAGATTTGCCCTTTTGAAAATAAAAGTATATAACAAAAAATATTTTTTTATTCATTTCTTAAATCAAAGGCTTTCATTTCCCTCAACCTTCCTAGTGATAAGGGGGGAAAATCATTGCTGCTGGTACAAATCTCTTGACCTGATCACATCCTACTAACTAAATTTCGAATTTCTTGACTGAATCGATCTGTTGCAACACTCCTTTAAAATTTGAGATTTTAAAACTTCCACCATTAGAGGGCGATGTTAAGGTCTTATTTTCGGCCTTTAGCATTCTCTACCAGTGAAAATTCAACTTTGAATTTTCACTGGTAGAGATGACTGGTAGGATGGTTGGAGAAATGCAAATAATAATATTTTACAAGTATTTTCATTCATGTATTATAAAAAGAAAAGTTGCATTTACCATCACCACTCAGGATAATAAGGCTAATTATTGCAGCCAATGTAAACCTCTTGACCATCGCACACTACCATTAAAATTTCACATTTCTGGTACAAATGGATCGTTTGTGATATTTGTTTTAAAGTTTTGGCATTTTTCATCATTAGAGGGTGCTATTAAGCTACTGCGAGTTTCAAAAAGTAATAAAGGTAATATTACATCAGTACCAATTCAAAATGCTGAATAATTTTAAATTTATCTCTGGAAACAAAAAAAAATTGACATTAGGTGTCAGTTAACCGAATGCCAGATAAACGAGATTCCTATACAAGCCTGTTATTGCACTTGATTAATCATATCTGAATATTTTATCTCTCTTTTTTACACACACAAAAAAAAAATTGAGTTATTTTGTGATAACAATGAAAAAAATGGAGATAATGAAATATATCTGATATCCCCAAATAGTTACACGGATGTTTGCGTTGGGTCTGTGAGACCCATTCATTACAATTATGTATCCTGTTCAGTAACTAATGGGAGGATCTAAGTGAAATTGCACCAAGGTATAGCAATGGAGTGAACTGAAAGGTACTGAGAAGGAATGGGTCCTCGATAGTGTTGTTTAGAAAAGATTCAAGATACAAAATCGTTTGGCTCTGTGAGACCCAACCAGACCAAAGGAGATTGCATATTGGATATACAGCATATATTATAGGCTCTATATAATATTTATTACTTTAATTTTGCAGTATTTAGTAACAAAACTGTTATAAAATATCGAATTAGCTATTTTCATGGATGTAAATATAAAATATAACTTTTTTCTAGAAAACTCAAAACATAATACATATGATTGCACCCTACAGCTCTTTGTACCAGAGGAGTTTGTGGTGTAAATTCAGGCTCTGTAGAAAACTTATTTTTATAATCTAAAAGACAGTAATTACATATATAATACAAAATCAAATTTTTTATTCTTAAAAACAGTTTTGGGAAATGGCCAAGACTTTGTGATCTGGCTTTTTTAAGCTCACTGCAAGAAAAATATGCCCTTCTGAGGTAAAAAAAAAAATCCAAACTAAAACTAGCATTTTATTTATTTTAACAAAATTTATATTAAAAATTCATAAAACTTGTACAAAAACTGTCAAAATGTTGACTTTGTTATCGATGCTTTTTTCTATTCTGAGAAAATCTGTAATATTTACATGTTAGTAAGTAGGGCTAAAAGCTCTTTTTAAATTAGGGTAAATTAGAATACTCTAAAAAAAGGTAAAAAACAACAAAAGACAAAAGTTATGTTGACAATTGGAGAAACTTATTCAGAGCCGTATCAGTGTTCATGGATGATTAAAAATTGATTTTCAAAATAGGAAAACATTAATGCTATTTGTGTGGTATACAACCAAAAAGTCATATTTTACATATTGATATTTTTTAACTTTTTATAATCATTTTTCTTGTATTTCTAAAACAAATCATTGCACTAAAAGAGAAGATAAGTACTTTATTTCTTAAAGTTAATATTTCCTTGCCTTTATGTTGGCTTAATTAATGGCATCATCAAAATTTGTTACTGCAAATAAATCACTTTCAATGGATAATCCATTTAGCCTCACTTGGTTCATAGTAGAAAATAACTATATTTTACTCTTTCGAGTTTACCAAAACGTTTTCCCCACTTGATACTGTAACTGATCATGAGAAGGGAACCCAATAGACAGCTGTTAGGAGGCAAAATGGAAGCTTTCCATCAGGGCCATCCAGTATGTTCTTTAGCATACACAGGTATGGCTCTCCTGGACACAGGCCCACAGCTTTATAACCCATTCAACGGAGGGTGGCCTTTCACAAGCCAATCAATGTCCCCTTTGTGACCAAGGGCATTGTGAGGGTTTAGCAGAGATAATCCCAATGCTAGCATTTATTTCTCCTAAACCCCCACTCCTAGCTCAGGTGGGATTTGAAACTGGGAATTATAGATTATAAGCCTGGCATCCTACTGACTGAAAACAAGCAATTGTAGAGCCACTTATAACACATGAGAACCATCTACCTTCTCTTGTGCAGTGAGCAGTAATGTAATTAGTGCAGCTGCACCCAGTCTTGGAGAGGGGCGGGGGTGGCTCAGTCGGTAGCGCGCCAGGCTCGTAATCTGTAGTTCCCAGGTTCGAGTCCCAGCTGGGTCAGCGTTGAGATTTATCTCCGCAAAATTCCCCGCCCTGCCCACGGTCAGTAGGGGACACCGATGGGTTTGGTAAAGGCCGCCGTCCATCGGATGGGACGTTAAGCCGTGGCCCCGTGTGCGGGAGAGCCATACCCTGTGCACGTTAAAGAACACGCTGGATGGCCTTGACGGGAGGCTACCATCTGTCTCCCAACAGCTGTTCCAGTGGGTCCCTTCCCCCAACCTTCTCTGAGCCTTCGGGGTCCATGTGACCTGGCCATTTAGCCCATGGTGTGCAAAAAAGTGCCGCTCAGAGGTAAAACAACCCAACCCAGTCTTGGAGCCTAAGAAGAATGTTTTTACTTACAGTTTGAATTTGAAAAGTGGCAAAGATGCATAGAATTCTGGGATAAATAATATAAATAATAAAAATAATTTTAGATGGACTGAAATAGGTTTAAGGCAGAAAAGAGTGTGAACCCAATACAAGCACACAAGAGGGAGTTAACCAAATTTGGGACCAACAGTTCCATGACAGAACATTGAATAAACAAATGGCAGATGTAAAAAAGCTGCCTGTGCAATACGGCACAAACAAAATGCCATTTACACAAAACAGTATGAACAAAAATGCCACCCAATAATTTGATTCGACCAGCTTGCTATCAATATTTTGTGCATGCAGTAAAATACTTTGAGACAAAAATTCTTTTTGGGTGGATGGGTTTTATAAAATATTATCATTTGCACCTTCCAAATTGAAAGCGAAATATTAATTTTTAGAACAGAAAATTAAACGAAATTAGAAATTTTAAAGATGGAATGTGAAGGTCATGAGATTTGCATTGGCAACAATGAGTTTGATTGTTATCCCATAGTTTGAATTTATATCGTTAGAGGTCACTTATTATGGAAAAAGCGAAGTTTTTAATGAATAATGCAAGTGATCTGTTTAGCACAGAAAATTAAAATATGAATATTAAAAAATATTACATTGACTGCAACAATCAGCCTCATTTTATTAGAGGAGTGTGAGAAAAGCAACATTGCAATTTTAAGAAATAATAGGCAAATACTTTTTATGTTGTATAAGTACTAATAGAACTATTTTCATTTTTCCCATCATCCATTAGCTCAAATTAAAATTTTTAAGGAGTGAAAAAGTAGGTAAATGAAAAACTTCATTTTCTTTGAAAATAAGATTCACATATTTGCCAGAGGCTATATGGATTTTTCTAGTTTTATTGTAATCCTGCAATATGATAACATTTTTTATCACGTGTATTTTTTATCACACTGTATAAAAGTCAGGTTGTGGGCTGAGATACAGATATACTGTGATGGTCCACCCATCCACTTTTACTTTTCCTTAACCAGTTATATGCTATTTACTTTATTTAAGTTATATTTATCATTTTGCAGATTATTTCATTTTGGACTTGATCACAATTCTCTTTTCTGAGCCATAGAAGGAGTGGTGCACACGTAACTCCAACTTTTTATTGTCAGCCGCTAATGCGTGCATGTAAGACATGACCCCTCTTGTATCATATCTAGCATGATCATCAGATCATGCAAATATTTTTCCCAGCTTGCAACAGACACATGCTAGATTTATGTAGCATGTATAACTAAGTGATGTTAGGTCACAGAGTCAGTATGTGGAGTAGAGAGAGTATGGAGTTAGTAGGAGGACAAGTCAGTAAGAATGTGTTGTGTAGATAGAAGGAGTTGTTAGTAGATATTTAGGTAGACATGAGATGTTACTTACTCCAACTTTTTGTATTCATCAACTGAATTGGTGAGTCCAATTTTTTTTGGAAGTAAACTTTGTTATAGAAATTTTTGCTATTTTTCTCTTGAGCAACGTTATTTGATGTTTGATTAGATTTAAATTTTAATTAAACTTGACAATCCTTTTCGAATTCTTACTCGATAAGTAACGCTACAGATACAAAACGAACCCTATTTCAACTTTATTTGGCAAGTTAATATTGCCTGGTGTCCGATAAGCTATCTGGAATTTGAATCTATTTTGGATCAGACAAAAGGTCCAACTTGAGAAAGTTAATAATCTTTGGAACATTACAATACACAGGTCACAAAATAAAAAGAATTGCAAATTGGCAAATATTTATTGAACAATTAAATATTACAACAGATAAAAACTTGTAATTACCGTGACCACAGATAGGAGCAGATATGAAACATCTACAACTCCTTATAATTTAATTAATATTTTTAACCATTTGAAAATATTGACTTTTTATAATTCTTGAGTAAAATTGTAGATACATTTTTAAAAAATTGAATACAAATACAGTGGACCTTCGTTATAGCGCTGCTTGCTATACCGCGCACTCGGTTATAGCGCGGGCGATGTTCGCGATAAGTTCAAACATGTTTATACAGGTCCGTGCGGCGTTAGTGAGTATTGCATTTTATTGTTACTGCGTATTGAGTAATTGTGCATGTATTGAATTCCTGCATGTATTTTGAATAGTGTTTAATTATTGTATGCATGATGAGTAAAAGAAAAGCTTACAGTGTGAAATTTATTGTGTCGCCACCGCACCGCTCGGTATAACGTGGTTCACCTTATAACGCGGGTGTTGTTTCCCGCCCGACATGTGCGTTATATCGGGGGTCCACTGTAGTAATAAAAAATATTCAGTAAATTGCTCAGATATTTCCCCCTCTCACAACCAAAAATTAAATTTCAATTCACATTATTTTTGCAGGTAATTGCTCATGCATCAAATTTGTCCCTTACTATTAGATAACTTGGCATTGACTGCAATAGGGAGGAGGATGGTGGTGGTGGTTGTCATTTTTATATTAGGCCAGGGGTCAGAAATCTCCCTGATGCCAACAACAGAAGAGGTTGTTTGATGTGGAGGCCAGATATGATGTGGAGGCCAGATAAGACAGTTGCTTGTGGATCTTGAAGAGAACAGGAGCAGAGTTCAAAGTTTGTAATGAGTTAAGCGAGTCAATGTAAGGAACATGCTTAACTGCTAAGTGGCCCAAGGCAAGAGTGATAGCATGCAACTCTGCAATGGAATCTGGTCTGCAACGACGTCACAGAAAACCATTGGTTGACCCCATCAGTGTGCTGGACTTGGAACATCTGTGAAGACAGCAAGAAGTCCACTATGCAAATCATACGGTGGCTTGCTAAGAGTTGCTGGTATATGCAGTTGTGCATGAAATTCTTCCCCACCCTTCAAAGAGAAAAATTCCTGGAAGTGAGTTCTGGAGTGAGCCCCGGTGGAAGTGACTCAGCTGTTGACTGGGTGATGCTATTAGACTGATGTTCATTTCTATGAGTTAATCTTAGACACACAAATCAAAAGGATGAATGGCAAATAGGGAGATTAATGTAAAGCAATTTTTCCACTTTGGACAGAAAATGCAGTTCTAAGTGGAATGACCTGGCAAGGATTGCATACTGCAGGGACAATTGCTGATGGTGAATAAAGAAGGTTCGTCAGCCTCAAGGTAAAGACTGGATTGGTGAGGTATGGAAGGTTCCTAGGCATACATGGAGGCCCTATGACTGTCCAAGATTTCCCATTGTTGAAGAGGGTCTGCTATCATCATCACCAAATCATATACCTGATATCCGAAGTCCAGTTTCAACCAGACAAGTGAATGGCGAAAGAAGAGCATAGAACATTGGACAACTCACCAGGAGAGAGAATATCTAGATAACATTCAATGCCTACATGTACATGGACTTGAGATGACATATGCATCTTATAAAGGTCAATTTCTGGTTGAAGATGAGATTGAGAAACTAATCCCTGCTATGACTGGAATGATGGATTCCCCAAGCTGAAGCTTGAGGTCCACATGAAAGACTATGATTGTGGCAAATGTACACACAAGTGGTCTTCTGTGAGAACTGAAACCCATTCATCACTGCTCAGATAGATAGATCACTCAAAGTTTTTGCAGTGTCTTTCAATAACATTCATGCTGGATGAAGAGCAAAAAATGCTAAAATCTACAAAGAGGGAACTACCAATGGTCAGAGGAAGCTGTCTAGTGTTGTTTATCTTTAGAAGAAAAAGTAACACACAAGATGCAACCTCAAGGAACCCCTGTTCTTGGGTGGTAAGGCTGACAGAACGTTGCAAACATGAATGCGAAAAGAACAAAGAAAAACTGACTTTGCAAGCCACTTTATGCTGTCACACACTTTTTTTTTAATCTTCTTCCTATTGCTTTTGGCTTTGACATTTGTCAGTTGGTGGACTTGACAAAATATTGTTCCACCATGCTCTCCCCCCCCCCCTAAAAATGGGAAATATGAAAGTCGTTCTACTATATCATCAGAATGCGAGGGCCTACAGTTATGAGTTAGGTGTCAAATGAAAGCTCGTATAATGGTCCTAAACTATTTCGAATTTTGCTTCCACTATTGCTCCTGAAAAAAAGGGAAGGGGACGTTTTTTGCGGGGTTTGACTTTAACGAATTACATCTCAAATTAAAGCTTGTGATGTCACCAATGTTGTGAGCTACCTCAAACCTGAATCCAAAAGGATGGTAAATGTGCTCAATGTTTATGAATCATATATCAAAGATTTTGAAGGTAGGTGTTTTTAGTATCAACAACAACAACAAAAAAATATATATATAAATTAAAAAGTTTAAAAAATACCTATCTTCCTATAGGGCTCTAAGAAGTAGAAAATAAACCTAAAACATACTAAATGGTGCAATCAGTCACTGAGTTTGCATTTGTTTCAAAAGAAGATAGGGTGTCAATTTGCCTACTCCACAAGATTACTGGGTGTCCTATCTTCCTTTGAAGTGAATACGAACTCAGTGACTGATTGCACCATCAATATGCTTTAGGTTTATTTTCTACATTTTAGGGCCCTGTAGGAGGATGGGTTTTTTTAAGCAAGAAGAATACTCACACTCAGTGCTCTCTACATAAAAATGAATTCCTGATCACCATTTAGAAGCAGTTGACCAGTACCTGCAAAAGCCACACTAATGTTGGAAAGAAGGTTGCTGGTCTCCAAATACCAGATGAGTTCACCATTGACCATTCCATTCTCTCCACCTTGCATACACAGCTCATCAGTGCGATGGGATGATAATTGAAAGGAATCTTGGTATCCTTTCTTGGCTTTGGAAAGGCAAAGATGTTAGCCTAATGCAAGGAGTCTGAAAACTGCTCTGCTCCGCTCCTTAATGAAATTACAATTAAACATCTGGAGTGCTCAATCCTTACTTGAGGAGAAGAGATTCTGATGCATGGAATAATAGGCATTGTCTGATCTGATAGAAGAAACACGAGAACAGTAAAGTGCAATTCGGAATTCCTCTGCTGTGAATGGTTTGTTGTAGGACTAAAAGTCTTTTGAGTTAAGACAGCAGGAAGCATTAAGTCTTGCTCTTTGTGGCCAGAAATTTGGGGGAATATGAGTAATAGAATTCCCCCAGAGTGTTGACAATTGCTAGGGGATCAGCAATTACCTGTTCATTATGCTCCAGGATCGATAATGAATGGGCAAATAGTTCCCACTTACTTTGACTTTATTCAAAATGACCCTAGAACTGGTGGTGCAGGTAATAGATGTTATATACTGGAACTTGGTTTTCCTTCTGGTTCTGGCAACAGACAAAATGAGATTTTGCACTGGTATACTTAAATGCTTCAATGTTGGAGGATGTCAGATTGATGTTCAACAGGGGGAAAGCGATCAGCAAGTCATTACTCGAGGACCCAACCCTTCCCATTGATGTCAGTACTACCTTAAAGAGGACTACATCCACTGATTTCCCCATGAAAAAGAAGATGGCAGCTGCAAGATGAGGTCATCAAGGTCTTCCTGAAAGAGGGGTGTTTCCAGGTGGAAGATGGAGCAGTCACGTAAATTATGTTGACTGTAACTCAACATAAAAAACATTGTCATAAATAATGAATATTTCTACCACCTCTAGAGTAGTATTGAGGGGAGGATGGACTGAAATGGAGGCTCGTGATAATGGCAATACACCTACAAGCTAGTCTATCTCCATCCCTATTCTACCAGACTAGAGAAAAATTCTGGATCATGGGATTGTTAACTGCAGGCATTGTGGCAATGCCAATCTGCACAGTTGACCCTGTCAAGTCCAGTCCACCAACTGATTGGTGCTGGGGGCCACCCCAGCCCTGAGTAGAGACCAAAGCAGTAGCCCACTAAAGCACTACCCATGTCTTCTGCAGGCACATGCAGAGGGATTGTGTGCCTGAAGGAAGACCTTGATGTCAAGATTTATGTGAAATCCTTGATAATTCCACTGTACGAGAGTGGCAATCTCAGGTCTGAGTTTTGAATGAACAAAGACTTTTGTTTTAATTTCACATTGCCGTTGACGGTTTGGTGAAATGAAGTTAGTATGTATCCATTTGAAGGACATGGATCTGAGACTGCGTAATAAGGATCAGGGGAAGTATGCTGTCCTGCGGGAAAAGATAGTTGTGCTGTCTTTGGTCATAAGCGAGGCCTTCTAGAAATGAGAGACACAGAGGCAGTAATGTCAAATTGACACAGTAATTGTCAATTTGACAAATTGACTTTGGTTTCACTTTTTCTAGGAGGTACTTCATTGTAGGTGTGGAAGATTCAGTTGGTGGTACACACTGAATTCAGTTGGCAGTGCTACTGAAGTCAATGGAATGATGGGATTTCCAATGACCACACTGGCACAGGAAATTTTGCTGGGAATTTTGACACATCGTACTTCCTATTCTTCCATCTTCCCCTTGGACAGTCATAGGAATAAGCTAGGTGGGCAACATGGCAATTTATACAGCTTGCCATCTTAGCTGTGCATCTGGATAAAGGTGATCTGGTCTGCCATAGCAAGCACAGGTAGCCTTATCCTAGCAAACTGTGTCGACAGCAGGACTGGAAACAATGCAGAGGATTGGGCATACACTATTGCATCCTGCAATGTAGATATGCTGCCTTGATGATGGTAGGCAGGTGTGGCATGTTGAACATTAAAATTAGTATCCTGGTGATACAAAATTTCCATCATAACAAAATGAAACCCAGTGGACTATGATCACTCCTTGGGTTAAGAGCTCAGAGATATTGAGGTCTCACTTGAAGATCACTCCATGCAAAGAATTCAGTGATTTGTGGAGAGACATGATGATGATCTCCCACCACTGTCAACTTTAGGAGATCAGAGTGCAGTTTCTGCCAATAAGTTACCATATCTTAGGTGAGACTGATTTCAGTGTTCCTACAAGACCTTCCAATCCCTTATTGATAAAGAAAGAAACTGGTTAAACCCAATTAACTGGTTACCTATTGAATGGATGATCAAGAAATGGTGAGCAGAAGAAGCACACAACAATAATGAAGAGGAACTTAAAGTAGTAGTAGAGGAAGACTTCATGATATGCCTGCTTAGAGCATGAGGTGAATCAATCATTTAAAGAATTCATCATTAAATATTTGAGGATTTGGTACTTGTAATCCCCACCCACCATAGAGCTCAACAAGGGGATGCCAGGCCTGCATGGGCCTGGCATCTTCCCAATTCGAGTCCTGAAAAAAAAATATGCAAGGAAATTCATAAACCTATACCCAGACAAGGTACTTTGCCAATCTGCACAGTTGACCCTGGCAGGTCCAGTCCATCAACTGATTGGTGCTCGGGGGCCACCCCAGGATCTCCTGCTTACCTGAAGCAGAGGCCAAAGCAGTTGCACTCTAAAGCACTACCCAGCTCCATGATGAACATGCCCCATAATAGCAGGCCAGGCAAAATGGGTTCCAATTAGTCACAAGATGGAGAGAGACAGAAGAGGATCCCCGTGCTTTACCAGGATCTTCCTTTCCAGGGACACAGGTCACATTACATGACAAATACATAGTCAGGACCCTGTCGAGATACCCACACCATTGGAAGCTTCACAGGGTGGTCCCCTCACCACTTATAGGAGCTCTCTTTGAGGCAAAGATAAAGGAAAGAAATTAACGCATTACTGAGTGGTAATAGGTTTAGGGGTTTCAAAGATTACTTCTTATTGTGAAGACTGTAAAGTCCAATTTGTAATTATTGCCTTAGTAAAAATAGACTGAAACATGAAATTTAGGAAAAGATTCAAAATAAGATACACCACGTTATGATACCTTTAATCAAAATCTAATGATGAAAATAACACTTTTTAATATGTGATATGTTCTAAACATTAAAGATTTTTACCTGTGCATGACTTTTCAAAGTTTCCAAGTTATCTTGAGCGGAGAATATGCATACTTCTGTTCTTGAAGCCTTTAATGGATCAGCATCAGGGGCAAGAGTTCCACCAGGAGCTACATAAATATTTAAATATGTATAAATAACCCTAAAAGACAAATATTTTTTTAAAAGTCTTATGTATTTTAATACAATGGTGGAGATAAAACTCACAATGGTGAAGTACCACTATAATGTCACAATAATATACATCATTGGCGTATTGAGTACAAGTGAAGGAAATTTCCCCTGCACTTATGCTGTTCACTTTGTCAGAAAATTTCTTAATTTCATTCTTGCACCAGAACTGCCACTTAGTATCACACACGTATGGCTGCAGAACAAAAACCAAAATACTAACCTCAACATAACTTTTACTGTCCTTCAAAGTATTCCCTCCCGCACCTTTGCAATGTTGCAGATGTCTAAGTGAATTCTGGAATGCTTGGTAGTACTCCTGTTGGAGTACACTCTGCAACTCAGAATAAACATATTTTGCACCATCTTGCACTCTTGAAAGAGGCTTACCAGCAAATTCCATTTTAATTTTTGGAAACAAAATAAAAATCACACCCGAAAGATCGGGTAAATATGCAGGATGGGATGCTAGATATTCAAATTTTTTCCTGCTCCCGATACGTTGTAACTTGCTGGGTTTTGTGAGCACTCACACTGTTATGAAGGAGAAACCCTTGACACTCCTGTTGGATGTTGCTCCTTCATCTCCTTAACCATTTTGGGCAAAACAGTGTTGGTGCAGTGTTTACCATTTATAGTCATTTCTTCAGGTAAGGTGTCCACAGTTAACACTCCTTGGGATTAAAAAATATTGTAAACACCTTCTTCCTCGAGCAAAAGTCTTGTTGGAGGATTTGGGGATGTGGTTCATCTTCTGTAACCCAAATATAGTTGTCAATCTTTCTGGGAGTTGTAATAAAACCATGTCTCATCAACTGTAACTATTTGCAGCCACCAGGCTCTAACATGCCAGCATCTCCTTGCATAAATTGACTCTAGACCTTTTTTTACTGTTCTGTCAGTTTGTGGAGTACCCATTTGGCACAGATCTTTCAGAACTTTAAATGTTGATGAATAATTGTTTCCGTAATCAATACAGACATCTAAGCTTATTACCTGAACAGTGATGTGCGAGTTTTCCTTAACGAGTTCATGAACAGCGGCAACTGTTGTCTCGTTCATGGCATCATTCGGTTTTCATGCACGAGGGGGTCTTCGAAGCTCTGTTGCCCTTCTCTGAATTTGCCCATCCATCCTATAACAGTACCATATGAATGGGCATGATCACATATGTTTGATAAATTGGCATGAATTTTTTTTTACATCATTCCCAAAGTTGCATTCTTGTGAAAATGTATAATCTTTTCTCATCTTCAGTAGATTCCATAGCAGCAGTGCACAGATTTAACAGACTGAAATTTACATTCTGCCAGCAAAGAGATAAATGATAACACAGCCCTTGTTTCTAACACATAATGACAAGTTTAGACAAGATTTTAAACCCTACCAGTGTTCATATCATCTGTATACATTAGCAGAATTTGTAATGAGAGGACAAGGACATATGTATAATTTTTAGTACAAATTTGTTTTTATATATATCGTATAAAACAATATATAATTCAGGTATGAAAAACAATATTGTTTTTAATTTGATGCATATTTTAATAAACTACAACACTCTTACTTTTAAACTACCTCTACTTTTTACTCAGATTTCTTGGGTGTTAAAAGTTGTTGCAGATGTTTTATTTAACATTCCATTAAGTTAAATGTAATTTTTCTTTTATTATTTCTTGTTTTTTTAGTAAAAAAATTTGAGCATGTACCATTTTCTGTAAATGAATGTCTTGGATATGGAAGCAGAATAGACTTCCTTGCTATGGAAATCAGCAGTCATGTGTGAGGGAAATTTCGGGAAGGCGTCCCTTCCGCTAAACTCACATAGAAAGTTTCACTCTCCCTCTCTAGAAAAATATATATATTTTTAAAATTACGAGGTTTTTATATTTATATTGAATGATTTTAATGGCAACCCCTCTCTAGTAACTTGGCTGTGCCCCACAGATGATATGTTGTTTTTTTTGCTTTGGGGCACAAACCATTCTGCACTTAGCCAAGATTGCCAAACTTCAACACCCAAATAAAAAATTCATAATGTTTAGTAAAAAAACTGTCAAGAAAGCTTTTTTCTATTTCCTAACCAGTTCAAAAAATCACTGTGAATGTGAGAAGTCCAAGTCACTTTGTATGACATTGGCCATGTTTAAAATATACGATACTGAAAAGAATCATTAAAAGAAATAAAAATCATATTTCAGGTTGAATATTATTTTATTCTGGAGGAAAAAGGCTTATTAAAATCAATATGTTTGTAAATTCTGTTTCATTTCGTAATTTGGTATATAATACAACCTATTTCCATTGGTTATTAAAAAAAAAACAACAAGTTGACTTGTTTATCTAATTTGGCACAATTGGCTAAAAGCCTGGAATTTTCTCTAAGTATGGTACCCCATAAAAATTACAAGAGAAATATTTATCTGAAACAAAAGAAAAATTATAATTTTTTTTGCTATTCAGAAATAAATATTCTTTCTTCATTATAATCATTTCTGCCTACATTTTTTTAAAAAATAAATGTCTTGCCAGGTGCATTTTTTTTATTACATGACTAAAAAAAAGTCCTATATTAAAATAAAACTTGTCTTAAAGATTTTATTTTCAGAAAATCCAGAATTAAATGCTGATTATTTTGGCATATAACATGCCATAATTCCTTTCATTACGTATTTGGAAAAAAGTTATAAAGTAAATTTTTTTTTGGTTGAGATTAGGGAGAAAATAGCTTGGCATCTGGATGTAAACCAGCTTTTCAGGCTGGACACTGGAAGGGTTAAACAAGTTGTAGCTCATTAACTTTGGAGGTATGAGTGCAAATCTACAGACACCTATCAGGAACATTTTGAATGCTGTAACTCCAAAAACAAGAAGGTTGAAACCTTGTAAATGCACCTATGGAGACACGAGGGTGTGCATGTTGTTTTTACTTTTGCATTTGTTCCCTACATAGTGAAATTACTGTCCTTTTTAGTTATTAGAGAGGAACACGTACCTGCTTATTTCATCATAAATAAAAAAAAAAAAAATAAATACCCCCTCAAGCAGCTGCTTGCCACAGAGGTCTGACAGGAGCCTGTCAGTTTATATGCCATAGTAGAAGGTCTGAGAGGATGGCAGGACCTCAGCAGAAAAACGACACACACATCCATGCCTAATCCGGGGCTCGAACCCAGGTCCCTTAGATCAGTAGCCAAGCGTGCTAAACCACTCGGCCACGGGACGACTTCATCATAAAAATAAAACAAAATGTATGAATGTCAATGCTGTAACTCTGCATGCGTACTTAGGGGGACCTGAGGGTGTGAACCTCAAATGCTTTTTATTTGACCCCCCCCCCTCAAAAAAAATAATAATAAAAAAAAATCCCACAGTTAATCATGGCTCTTTCAACTCTTGTAGAGCTCTGTAATTCCACAGACACTTGACTGATTGTTCCCAGATTTGGTTTGCTGGTTCCTCCTTAAAAAAGTTAAAAAGCAGAAGCCTTTTAACTTTAAGTTGATTTTTAAACATGTTATATGGATGACTGAAATTTTGAATATCTTTTAGATAAAGGCATGATTCCTAAGGATTTTACCAGAGCTATTATTATCCCTATTTTCAAAAAAGGTGATCGCAGTTCTTGTGATAACTATAGGGGTATCAGCCTACTCTCTGTTCCAGGGAAAGTTCTTTCCATGATTGTGCTTAATAGAATTAAGAATCTGGTTGACAGTCAATTGCGTGTTGAGCAATGTGGATTCAGAAGTGGCAGGGGATGTGTAGATCAGATATTTTCACTTAGGCAGATTCTTGAGAAATGTTTAGAGTTTCAGAAACCTTTGGTTGCTAGCTTTGTTGATTTCAAAAAGGCTTTCGACTCTGTTGATCGTCATAATTTGTGGTTGATTGTGAGATCATATTGGTATATCAGACAAGTTAGTTAACATGATGAAAGCTCTCTATAATAACTCTGAGTCATGTGTGAGAGTTGGTAAGTCTTGTAGCAATTGGTTTAGCATTACTTCTGGTGTTCGACAAGGGTGCATTTTGTCTCCTTTTCTCTTTGGTTATTGATTACGTTATGCAAAATTCATTGCAAGGGAAAGATTTTGGCCTTAAATGGACTGGAGATATGAAAATTTCTGATTTAAATTATGCTGATGATTTAGCCCTTTTGGCAAATGATGTTGATGAGATTAACTCTTTCATTTGAGTTGTTGATGAAACTGGTAGTAGAGTAGGTTTGGTTATAAACAGAGAAACTAAAGTGATGAAAATTGGTCAAGCAGGCTGTGATGTTGGCAATCTGGAACAGGTGTCACATTTTAATTATCTTGGGAGCTATGTAACAGATACTGGTGATGTGCTGCATGAGATTAACAGATGGATAGGGATTGCTGCCGGGACTTTTAAGAATCTATGGAGATTGTGGAGAAATAGGCGTATACACCTAAAGACTAAAATTAGACTGTGTAATAGTTTGGTTCTTTCTAGGGTTAGTTATGGTAGTGAAATTTGGACACTTTGTAAACAAGATAACAGAAAACTAGATGCTTAAGCAGTATCTTGGGCATTAGGTGGTTCAACTTTGTAACTAATGATGAGGTTAGGCAAAGGAGTCAGCAACCTCTTTTAAGCAGCATATTGTGCATACAGACATAGATACGTTGGTTTGGCCATGTTGCCCATATGGACAATCATAGATTGGCGAATAGGGTTATGAACAGCGTGCCTAAAGGCCTCAGAAAGAGGGGGAGACCTAGAATGCAGTGGGCAGACAATATCAAACAGGATCTTATTAGAATTGGTGTGCAGTGGGCCAGATGCAGCAGATGTAGCTGAGGGCAGACTTGCTTGGAGAACTAAATTGCAGGCTGGTTGGACCTCTGTAGCCCATGGCTGCTTGAGGATGATGATGATGATGTTTTAAGTTTTTAGTGTACATTGGTTTTAAATCTAGTGAAATATATACAAGAGGAAGATAGCTATGCATACTACCCTTCATACAACCAATTTCATTTCTTGTGAAATATGTCACTATTATCTTCACCGTGCAAGTATAACTGTGATCCTATTGGATAAAAATAGACCAGAGAAACTGGGAGATAAACATAGTAGCTACAGATTATATACCCATGAGTGAATAACAGCAAACTATCCAGATGTGCCTGCAGCAAAGCAAATTGCAAGTTATCACAAGATGTGTCTAAATAATGGACTGCTATGTGCCAGAAATTGCACATTTGTCAACCGTAAACCTTATACCGGCTGACTCCAAGTGATCAGAACTGAGAACTTGCCAGTGGAGTTTCTGCTTTATTTATTCTAATAAAGTAAAGAGTAAACTTAAAATGTTAGCAATGTATTAGATAGATCAGTATGATGAATCTTGGTGTTCAACATAATTTGATAATGTCAAAATGGTTGCTACTGACCTTGTACAAAAGTTTAGGTGGTAGTTGGGATCCTTGCAATACTGTGTGTATAGTTAGCAGACCTAAACTAACCGTAATAGTTGGAAAAGTGCTAAAGTCCATTGGTTGCTTGGGGAACAAATATAGCATTTAAAGTTATATCTCCTACAATACTGTCGATTTTAATATTTATTAAATATACAGTTGAACTTGGTTGCAAAGGACACAGAAATAATGAGATCACAGCTGTAATGAGCAAAAAGCCACAATGATTTTAATTTATTTATATTCCTATACAATTGCTCACTGGTAACGAGCATACTACACGGATATACCAAACAAATTTTGGTAACTATGGAAACATGCAAACATTCTTAATTGTTTGGATAGTTGGAAAACAGACGATAAAGACAACAATGAGTGTGATGATGATATGATGACATGTGAAAGTGAACCAAAATCAGTGCTGACAATTTCTCAAGCTCAAGGTGCAATGGACACAATTTTCAAACTCAAAGGTGCAAATAGAGTCAATTTTTTTTTAAGGAACTGAAGCAAATAATGAGACTTTTAATGCATTTTGAATGTTTTAAAGGGAAGGCACAGGCAACAACAGGCACAGGGTATGCACAATGAGCTACTGCACAATGAGCATGGGTTAACATCCCACCCAATGGGTAGTGGCCTTTCCAAACTCATTGGTTTAGCAGAAATAAATCTCACAGATGGGATGCGAACCCAGAAACTGCAAAGTCTGGAGTGATACCAACTGAGCCAACCCAACATTTTCAGCAGGGCATAGCCGACAGATAATAGGTGCATTGGTACAGGCATCCAGACACCGCTACATGTGTGTTTCTTCTATGGTATGCTGATGTCAGTGTGTACAGTAGCTTAAATATACAAATTATTGAGAAATTTTCAGTGACAGATTTTGCTGTCAAGTACCCCAGGTATTTGGCAGATTGCCCCCAAATTTGGTGTAATGGCTCCCCCTATATGGCCCCATGTTAGGATGGGATTGATGCCTTTGCAAATGCTGGGGATTCCCCTTCTTGTGGCTACACTGCCTATGCTGTGATTTTGGCAAGGAAAGTTACCAATGAAGAGGCAAAATAAGCTCCAAATCACATTTGAATCTGGAAGTGGTGTAGAATGTATTCTTTGATTGCTGGGTATAAATAATCACATTCCAATGTATATATACAGGGTGATCAAAAAGTTGCACAACCCACAATAAATACATACTTTGTGAGGTTAATGATAAGCACATATAAAATTAAAGAGCAACAAACATAAGTTATAATCTGACCTAACAAAAGAAGAATATCAGTGCTATTACAACATACTTTGAAAATGGTCTCCTTGTTCATGGATGCAGGAAAAAGCTTCTTTCACCATGTTTGATGCCACCTTGTGAAGGACCTGAAGCCTTGCATTTTTGATCGCTGTTGTAATGTCTTGAGTCCCTCCAGTGTGTGAAAATTATTTTGATACACAACTCTTTTGAGATAACCCCAGATGAAAAAATCTGTAGGTGACAAATACAGTGATCTTGGGGGGACCACTAGTGGTTCTATATAGGCAGAAGTTGGCAAATGGCGATGTTAATTTCAATTGGCTGCCACTGTCACGTGTCTCGTGCGCATCATTTCTGGGCTTCAATTGTTGCTTAGCTCTGTGATACTTACAGGTAAAGTTTACATGTGTGTTGGTTCCATGTTGGATTCAATTGCTGTGTTTTAATCTAAATTGCCTATTATAATCCTCATTTGATTTCTTCAATAAATGTAAGGTTTTTAAGCTTGTTAAAATGCCACATTGTACTGCTTTTGGCTGCACTAATTCTGCAAAGAAAGGAAAATTGATGAAACTGTTCTCAAAAGATTGCACTAGAAGAAGTATCTGGGCAGCTAAAGTGAAATGTGAATTCTAGAAATCAACAGATCACTCTTGTTTATGTGAAGTACGTTAAATTTAATTATATCTTTAAAAACTCTGAAAATACAGTTATTCTCAATATTTGAATCTATCTCTCTGATGCTGAAGTATTACTAATATTTTCTGAATAATTTGCCAGACTCTGGTATACCAAATCACCTGGAATTTTTTCATTTAACCAATAGAAAAGGAAATTTTTAACTTCACAGTGTCTAATATTGCCTTTTTTTATGGATTAATGTCCTTAAGAAAAAATAAATGCTCTCACTGAAATCATATTTTTGTCATATCAATATTTAAAATGTTGTGGTAGCAGTGTAAACTGCTACCACAACAGTGTTAGCTTAGCAGTGTAAACACTTACAGTTACTTAGCAGTGTAAACACTTTCCACATGAATTAATCTCAAAAGCTAATTAAAACACATTAACCCTTATATCCTTTATTGGAATAAGTGTAATTTTGAAGGTTTAATAATGGTTTTTGAAGAAAAAATATCCTGTGATGAACATTTAAAAGCGACGTCACTCTTAAATATTCCAGCTCCACTAAATTATTCAAGAAATAATTTTGTAAATAGAAATTCCCATGAAAATTTCAGCTATGCAGAAATATGTCACTGGAGGTAATCAGTAATATTATTTGCCACAAACTATTTTTAAAGTTTGCTTACTAAAATAAATGCTATGTTAGAAATAGATAAAAGTAACGTTTGTTGTTTAAATGTTTTCAACTTAATAACTCTAAATATTAAAAGAATGTTGCTGAAAATCTTTGGTGGAGGCTAGTGCCAAAATTTATAACATGCTCATAATGTGTGAAAAATATTTTCATAAACTTCAACAGATGTACAAAACTTGAAAAATTCCCAATATCAAAAAGCATTACTTCAGAAATATTGAAATTGGCTCACAATTTCAGCTTCCAAAATGTTGTAATATTAAGAAGAAACTAATATATTATTTTACTGTGTTTCATAAGAGAATTTGGAAAGTAGAAATGAAGTGAGGAAAGATGATGTTAAAATGCTGAGAGTTTCGATTATTTCATACAGTCGTGCTTGAAAATTTTGATATATTTTTCTCCAGTAACACCACATGGCAAATTATTAATTCTGATGAACTGACTGCCTTAAAAAAAATATCTGCTACATTACACAAGCACTACGGCACTAAGTGTTTGCATTATCTGT